>SRMA01026675.1:0-109240 GCA_007224835.1 Danionella cerebrum
GGAGTAATATTGTACACGTTTATTCTGGGATTTCTGCGTCAATGGTGGAGCCCTGTCCACTGCGGAACTATTTATCTTTTAAGCAGAAAAGAATGACTTAAATTAGACAATGCATTCTCTGTTTTTCATTAATTTGAAGTGGCTTTAAATCTCACAATGCAATTAGCAGAAAAATTCTGTTAATAAATGAAAATATTATCTTGTAAAATGTCAGGTATTTTAAAGTGATTGGCTGGTGTAACACTGATTGTACACCTTTTTTGTATATGATCAATTTTAATTAAAAAAAATACATATTACTTAAATGAAGTGGTACGTAAAACATAAAAGAAATCGTATGTAAGCTCTTGTGTTGCTAAAAAAATAATTTATTGGAAAGGATAAAGGAATTTTAAAAAATGTGCCGAACTTAATCAACCAGTTAGTTGTGAAAAGTTCCAGAACTTCCACAAAGAATGACATATTTTATGTATGAGATTAAACTTTGGTATTGGGTAAAAAAAAGATTGATTTGTGCTTTTTGATTGAAAAGAAAATTAAAATTTAAAATACAAAATTCACCCCAGAAAACACACATGTGATAAAAAAAAATCATAAAAAGGATATACATTTCTAATATTATATTAAAACATCAAATGTTTCTTTGGTCAATTGGCATTTGTTTACATTAAATAAAAAGCAACATCTGTGAGTGAAAATGTGTTCTGCAAATATGTCAACTATATATTTTAATGGTATAAAGAAACAAATTTCCTCTTTGCAGTTTCTGTCGACCATGAGACTGGGAAAATCCCTGCAGTGCTTTAAAAGGAGGGAAACAGCTGCTTCACACTGCTCACCTCTGGACAAAGTCGAGACACGGAATATTTGGGCAGGTTGAAGCAAGAATGAAAGCCAGGAAGAGTTCACAAAGTCACAGTTCAATTAACAGAAGAATAATTCACAAGTCATTTCAAATACAGCTTAGACCACCTGTTCAATGTGAAAATCAAGACTTTCTTCTGTCTTCCTCCCACCCCCAACACAATTCTCCACCTGTTGCCCATGTCACAGGACCCCGATGTAGATAAGGTGACCCTGGCTTTGAGGGCAGATTGATTCAAATCTTAGCCATAAGGCAGCGCAATCCAGCTCAGTCATCAGAACTTTGCAGCTGCCCCGTCGATCCAGAGGTGAAGTTCACTGCAGCGCTTTTGTCAGACAACCACTCAGCCATGTGAAATCGATCTTCTGTTTTTATATGTATATAGCATATACCAAAAAAAAAAAAAAAAACAGACAAGAACTTCAAGGTTCAGAGATTAGCACCCCAGTCAGTTGGTTCACATGTGCCCTTTGGTCTAAATTTAAATACAGTAATGGCTCCTGGGGGCACGTTAAGAGAAAGGGGAACCGAAATAATAAGCTAGAGCAGGGTAAGGGCCAGATCGTGCTGGTTCAGAGGAAGTGTGATTACAACTCAAAGGCCAGAGCATCAATGTAAAACTCATTCTGGAGCTTGGCTACAGAAGCTCTATAGATATGCAGTGAGCCAAAGAAGTATTTCACTTCTGATTTTGAATGTGTGTCCACAAAGAAATGATAAGTTCACAAATATAATATTATACTTTTATTTCTAACAGTGACAGACTAACAAATCTAGAAAATTGGAAGAGAAAAACTGAATAGTACAATAGGAAATAAGTAGATATTTTTGGTGTATAACCAGTGTTGGTAGTTGCAGAGATCAGACATTTCTTAGCTACTAGGAATATTAACATCTCAGGAAAGATTCTGTCCCAAGTAATTAATACAGTTTCCCCGAGTTTGGCATGTTTCTATGCTGATGTGTAGTAACTTTAACCCGAAGTGCCCTCCACACCTTAATTAGCAATAGCTAGTCCACTCCACTACCTATTTTTATTTTTTTTCTGAGCATGTCCACCAATGCTTTGACCATGTATTTTGGATCATTGTTATAGGGGGCAAGTGGCACAGTGGTGACATCATTCTACTGTTGTGGCCTTGGACAAGCCACTTCACCCGCATTGTCCTGTATGGATATATGTAACTGGTGGGGTGTATTTGGTGGTGGGTAGGAGGATGTAAGCACGAAACCTTATCACCACCAGTGAGTGAACTAATAATGCTCTGAAAACGTTGTAAATATGTTAATAATAATTTTGCTGGAATACCCATCCACAACCCTTTTTTTGTTCTTATTCAAAAAACCTCCCAAACATAATGTTCCCAACATCTTATTGAACATCTTATTGATAATTTATAGATTAGTGTTCCTCCTCTATCAAACATACCAAGTTGAATTGATTCCAAACGGTTGATTATGGTCTAATTTGTGCTTAGATTTTCAGTCAGGTCATTCAGATTTGCTTTACAATTTTCATTTTATCATTCAGTGCATTACCAATTGTTTCCCTGGTGACTACTAGGTGCTTTAAAATCATTTAAAATTCCCTGTGCAGCTCCCTGTGATCAGCCTTCGATCGTATAAAATGCTTGATATCCATGATTTTCTCTATGGGTCCTTTGATTTCCTCTCTGTTGTCGCTGTGAGTTGTACCACAAACACCATCTTCAGGTAGAGAGTGCCATTACAGCGACATTTCCTTGACACAGACAAAGACCTTTCTTTAGTCTTCAACCGTGTCTGTAGCAAATTGGCCACTTTGTAGATTTTGGAATCTGACTGATTGCTTTTGTGGACAGGTGTATATGAACCAGGTAACAAGAGATGTATCCATTTGAAAGAGGCCCCTAATCTCAGCTAATGGCATGTTTTTAAACTGTACTACAAATTTTAAACTTCTCCTAGGAAGGTCACCGACTGGCCTCGAAACAGCACCTTTCTTGATGAAAGGCCCATTTCACTGCCCCACCCTGTCATCCTAATGTAACATTTTGATTAGGATTTTATTAACATTATTAACATGCATTAACATTTTGTTAACAAATGTGAGAATTAGATGTATTATTTCATTCTTCCTTAATAAAAGGAGATTGTTCGCTGAACTACTAGTCCTTGGAGATGCAGGTTAGTTTTAGAAAACATGAGTGTAACTCTCAAATCAATAGATGCATCACATTTTCATTTCATGCATATAATTTTAAGTGGTCATAATACTCATCTCTTAACTTCAAATTTTATAGTCAAAGGACACCAATAAAAACTAAAATGAGCATGGAAACCAAGAATCAGATGGTCATATCCATTTCAATAGTGAACATTATGTTGCTTCAGATCTAAGCTCGATAGGTGAAAACATTATTTGTTTTTACAAGATTAATGCGATTCTCCCTTCTCAAATGGCGCCTTGAAGAGCAGAAGATGCTTGTAATCAAAACCTCGCATCTTGAAGTTAACGCTCTGTTCTCTGGATCATTAAGAAGGATTTAGTAAGGAACTTTTTTTCTCGATCAGGATCTAAGCTTGCACTCAGAGGACTGTCAAGTTTCATTACAGCAAGAGGCTTTATGAGTCGATCAGGCATGTTAAGTTGCCATGAGCATGTCTGCTGTTTATTTTGGATTAGAAAGTGATATGAAAACCCTTGTAGCAAAGGTCGATTTTACTCAGCAACATGACGGAATCCTCATGTTGACCAGAGACAAAAAATGTGTGGTCCTGAGAAACAGCTTATACCTTTTTTTTTACTTTGTTTAAATATTTTGAAATCTCTGAAGAGTGGTGGAAGAAAGAAACAAAGACTCCAGACTCAATCAGCTCCACAAAGCTAAAGCTCACTGGACTGGAATAAGTAGAATGTCCTCCACGCTGTCTGTAACACTTACATTCCAGGTCAGCAATGAACTGTTAAGTATTTGACCACTAACCTCTGAAGATTTGATGCTAAGTTGGCAATCATTGTTAATGGGGTCTGATTTGCTTTCTCATCATCTACCCCTGAAACTATGACGGCATGCAATTAAGCCCCAATGTACTTACAAAGTGCAAAAGAAAGTGAAAATGATTGCTAAACAGATTTCTTTTGTACATTATTCAAGGTCATTTGCATCCTCTTCTCAAAAGTGCACATATACACCTGAAGTGAATGTGAAAAGGATAGAGTTTCTGGCTGGTAAACATGAGGAGGAAGTGTATCCCTGGTGTTGTCTGTCTTGTGTCTCAGCTCAGATGATTTGTGTCTCATCTGATCTGCCTCTGGAGTTTTGCCAGTAGTCTCCCGCCAGCATGATGAGACTGGAACAGGTAGTCGAGGAAAAGGAGCAATACATCAGCCGCTGTGATGGACCTAATCAAAATTCCATGAGCAATCATTCAGTTTGCCAAAAAACGAGGTTAGCTTATGTCAACACTTATACTTACCGACGCACATTAAAGTTATTAAAAGTGATACATTTATCAAGATTTTAAAATGATTAGAGTATTCTGATGGTCAGAACTTTGAAATATGTTCAGATGAAAATGATGAAATAAGAACACTTTCAAATTAATTGATATGTTTTAAATCATGAACTGAAAGTTGTCTGAGCGTGGCACATGGAACGTGTTGCACATTTTGTCTTACCAGTTCTTTTCTTAGTGACAAGCAGCATTGAGATCCTTCCATGTCCTTAAGGGATGGAATCTTATGCAACGTCCAAGACAGGGTGAAATGGACAATAATAAAAACTATATGTTTTTTTTTAATTTTCATCTAGTTTCTGCCTTTAGTGAATCTCTACATACATGGATAATTTTTTGAACCTGGCCATAATGGAGATTTTTTTAATCTGATTGATTGTTTACATGGAAAGACATTTATAAAAGACACTAGGGACCCAGAAATAATACTTGTTCTAAACAAATCAGCATTGAATCTAAACAGTTTTGCATTACATATAAAGAATACTATTTGTGCTGCCTTTGAGCACACAACATTTAACAATAAGCAACCCTATAAACTGCTCTCTCTTCTGGTGAGGTCAAAAAACAGTAGCATACTGCTTTCTCTATTCAGTATTCTACACTTTCAACATGGTTCTGACCGCAATTCACTTTACAGCCACCAGTATTGCTATAATAAAAAGGATTTCTGAATTCTACATACAGCCCATTTAACATAACATGACAGTCTTTGATTACTGTTCAACACACGGGGCACAAATAACATGTTTCGAGTTTATTTATAAGGTAAATTCATTCACATTTCAGGTGCAGAATGCAGCTCACTCTCAAACGCTTTCATCCAGAGCTATACATAAATTGCAGCCTATGTTTAAAGAAGCGTTTTGCAAACACATTCATTCATTCTCTGTAACAGCTCTATATTCTCTGATAGCCCAGGGAGTAAACGCTGATGCCTACATGCATTGGATACATGGATTAAATGCAGAGGGAAATAGGAAAACAGTTCCGCTGGGAGACTGGGGCTCTCATAGGCGTTCCATGCTCTTTGATCCTTGCTGTGTGGCGAAGCAAGAACCCAATCATTCTTAATCACATAAAGTTAACAGAGCATGGCCTGGTATTTAGCTTTATGTTTATCTGTGTTAATATTAATGGCGGTGAAGAGATCTTGACTTGCAGTGGCAGGTCAGATAGGCGCAGTGTCAAATTTCTGTTTTCAGAGGCCATCCACTTCAAAACCCATAAACTCAGGCATGCTGTCATCCTGATAAAAGCAGGTATGTTGAAAAAAAAATCATTGTATCTCTTTTCTCAGTGACTTAACTTTGTACGCAATGGTGCTGATAATAAGGTCTAAATACCACTTATAGGAGCGAATTAACAGTAATCAGCATGGTGAGTTTTGAAAAGAGAGGCTTTGATCTGTAACATAGAGCATGGCTTTCAGGGCTCTGATAGTATCAGTCAAGGACAGATAAAGTAATGTGAGCAGACTCTCCTTTTGAAGGCTCTTCATAGCTCACAAGGAGCAGCTTTAAGTGACACTCAAGCCATGTGGTTAACCTACGCACAAGTATGTACAGACAAATGTTGCCATTGTCCATGCACCGCCTTGTAGAAAGCTACTTTACCAAATGGTTTCCAGTGGCATTTATTGATAATGGTCATTTATGCAGATATTCACACGTAGCTTATCACAAAAAGTAAGCTAAATGTTCATTTACGTTCAAATATGTTGTAGATAAGATTTTCATCAGTATATTCTATGCGAGTTTTATTCAAAGATAACAATAAACAATTACATCCCAATGATAGGAGGAGGTTTATGAATTACCTAGATGTGATCTATATGTCTATTTGATGTCACATACTTGTGTTCCTGAAAAGCATTTTCATTTGATTATATAAAAATACATTTGAATAAAGTCTGGTAATTTGTAGTCCGTTGTACACTACGTGACAACATTAACTCAACATTCACACACATACTTATGTAGGCATTATAGTGAAAACACATTTTCTGATATAGATATATTTGTGCTGTGGTTGGAAATTAGAATTTAAACTATTCACTGTCTTGAACCAGGAATGTATTGGATATCATCACGATTCTCCTCTGGTGTGTTCCATCTGGACAAGGTTCCATGGACAGTCTCCAATCAACTGTTTCCCGTGAGCTCTTGTGTCGCCAGGTCAGAAGGGAATGTAAGGCAAGCACAAAAATCACATCATGCTAATGCGCTATGATGGTTCTGGTTATTAGTTTTGGTCATTCTTGAATTGTATAGAATGCCTCAGCAATTTATGTAACATCTATACACTGTGTTGTCATTCTATAGAATTCTATATCTTTCACACTTTTCTGGTATCATCTGAAGCATATAAACTTAAGTAATTAATCTACAATTACTTTTCTGGAAAGACATTCCACAAGGCTTTCAATTATCTCTATGAGAATGTTTTTTCTTCCACAATGTTTGAGATTAGACACTGTGGTATGATGAGAAGCCCGGATTCGTGGTCTTTGTCTAATTGATTCTTTTGGGTTGATGGTGGCCAATCAAGTTCTTTAACACCAATCGTACTCATTCATGTGGTGCACATTTTGGAACAGGAAGGAATTGTCACCAAACTTTTCTCCCAAAGTTAAAAGCATGAAGGGGGCTTTCACAACTAGTTTAGTTCCAACTAACTAGAGATTAGTTCAGTTCAAATGGGGAAGTGGTTAGGGTACAAATCCAAACAAGCCCCACAGTGGTTTGTTTGTATTGAACTATGTTCTGAACCAGAGAAATCAGTGTGGTGGGAATGAAGACAAAAACTGCAGATGATTCCAACAATGTATCGGTTGTTTCTCTTGGTCCTGACCAAATTTACCAAACTAGAGGTATGAAAAAAGAGCATTTCACTGGAAATTAGGAGCCAAGCCCAGCTCCAGAAAAAAATAATAACCTCACAACATGATCCCCTCTTGATCAACTGTCACTGTTGACACAATGCAGTCAGAGAAATAACTTTCCGGATAGAGAATTGATGGATAGACCTTTTCAGATATAGATTACTGCTCTAGGGTGGTAATGGTAATCCATGTAAAGAGATTCCACAAAGCTCCCTATGCACTTTTATTGATCAAATCTGAAGGGTCACATCATGTTTGTAGTTCTCTAGTAATGTGGTACCAGAAGTTGGCAAACTTTCTGTAGCATCTCCTAAGCATGATCTGTCAACCATTTTGTGGCTAAGTTGATGCCATTCCCAACTGCTTCTTCTTTGTTATAAAGATCATTTGTGGAAAAGGAGGCATTCCCTTAAAATACCAAAGCTCAAAACAAATGCTGTACAATAAATTATCAAAGCTTTTGAATTTGCATGCTAATATTACTCCGATGTGTTTGGAATTGCTTTGGTAATCTTTGACTCCACATTGGCCAGAACTGTGCCATCTGCACAGCTTCTTTATGAATATGCATGCTTGAGACACGACACAGCCTTCCACATTAATATCGTTGTCATCTGATTGGATAGCTTTTGGTTTACCCTCCCTCAATCAGAAAGAAAAACCCATACACACAGAAAGAAAGACACACATAGACAGATATATACACACAATCTCCCAGATATCATATTTGTCAGGGTCAGTAAGCTTGGGGATTTCTCTGAGAGGCCATGGCAAAGCAGGAATCAGAGAATGAGAGAAAAAAAAACACTAATGGAAAAGCAGAGGCCTTGCACCACGTGTTAGTTTTCTCACCTCTTATTGGGATTAAATGGCGGTGCAAGATCTGGCAAAAGAGCCCAGCAATTCCATGTGTAAATAAAGGCCAGCTCTCTCCGTCAAGAGGCCTAAAGCGCTGCCAGAAAGCTGGGGTGTCAGGGTATGCAAGCTGACCTTGAATAGGCAAGAATCTATCGGCATGGGGGAAGGGCCTGTTACGCAAGCAATAGCATTTGCAATCTGGGGTTTGGGTTTTGGGCCCTCCAGTCATCAATCATGCCGGGCCTATTCTGTTCTTTGACAGCTCACTACAAGGCTTGACATTTAACACTCAGGACCCTCGACTACGATCTGTCCAAAGCCTGGGGACTTCAAGCCCCACAGTCAAGTGAAAAGAATGATTTTCTTTCTCTCGCACTCTCGCGCTCTCCCTTCCTCCCAAGTCAGTCGCTAAGTAGTCCAAATGAAACTAAGCAGACACAAATTAATAATTCCCATCTGTAACAGTTCAGTTCGGGTAAATAGCTCCCCTTGTACGCACAAAAGCAGTCAGGAGGCCTGGAGGCTTATTAAAGCACATGAAAGTGTGATAGCTGGAGGTGTGGATGAGTGGGTGGGAGTTTGAATTGCTTCAGTGAACCAGGAGAAAGAGCAAGCTAAAGCTCAACATGTGAATGAAGATTATTTTCATGCTATCTTTATATAATAATAATCTGCTGACAAGTGTTATCTCAATTATTAAGGGGGTAGTTGGCAAAAATGGGTCAATTAATTTACTTAACAATAGTTCATCCAAGATGTCTGTGACCTTTTTATTATTTGGTAAAGGTGTTTTAAAGTTGAAACAGTGGTCAGGGATTTAAAAAAAATACAAGTCAGTGCATAGATTCAATTAAATAGGACATGAAAAAATAGAGTCAGGGAAAAAAAAGACCCCCAGATTTGGAAGTTTGTGGTTAAAATTTAAGATTTGAATGAACGCCTTCCATTGACGATGGTACATTGAAGAAGCATAATGGGTTTCCATATATGGGTTTAGCTATAAGATAACTTTTTTTTAAAAAAAGCTTTTTAATCTTTATTGTAGTTTATCAAAAAAGGTGTGAACGTTCCCATGCTCAGATGAGTGAAAACCTGGCATCCGTGTGATCTATAGCTCTCATCTGATTAGCCTTTAGCTGCCTGGGGCGATAAAATGATCAGTACAAAAGTTGCCATTTGTAGATATTACATGAAAGCAAGAAAGCATGCAGCATTAAAAAAGAAAAGCATGCCAAAGAAAGTTAGTTCCAAACGTCTGTTTCTTTCTCTAAAATAAACACACAAACTCAATCACGCTGTCAAAAATAAATCCCACTTTAACGTTACATTTTGGCCCATTAAATGTAATTACAGAACTAATCTGGTTTTTCATTTCTCTCAACAGTAAATGAGCTTATGGTATTCCCTGGCACAGTTGGCTTTGCTGTTTTATAGGTCAGTAGGGCACTTCAAATAGATTAATATTCTGAAAAAGGACTAGTCAATTCAGATGAAATATTCTGGGAGAGCCATGTGCCAGTTCTCAAAAAAGGACTCAAAAACAGCCACAATTTCAAGCGTTTTGCTTAGTGATATGCTGCAGAGACAAAATATTAGAGAAACAATCCTTTTTTTCTTCTCTAACTGACATAAATGTCCTGGGTGATGGTGGAAGTGATTTGGGAAGTTTGTGTTTGGTTCTTCATTTACTTATTGTTTAGCCAAAATATTGAAAAATACATAATTGAAAACACACAAGTTAAAATACTGACCGACAACACTGACCAATAACTGACCAATAATATATATATATATAAACCCTGTTTAACTGTTCCAAACATCAATCTAGTATGGTTCAGAAGCAGCTGAATGAAGGTTTTGCATTGTCTGAAATGAACATAGGCCTATTAAAGTATTTTGGATCAGAGCCACCAGGCACCCCGTTCCCTTAGGGTTTAAATATTATTGTTTAAACATTGTTGTCTATGAATTTGGTCAAGAACAAAAAGCTTATTTTGGAGGGATACATTAACTAGCGAGTTTTACCATTCACAGCTCCTAAATCATTGCAGTGAGAATGCACATAATGTGACTGTCTACATTTAGCCTAGCTACAATTTAAAAATAAAATTGTGATCATGCCCTTGTCCAAAATCACTATGCTGAAGTGGCATTTTTTTATGAGTTTTAAGCATTGAGTTTGAAAAAACATTTGGGCCATAATTATGTAATCCTGTACATGGTGTAAGCCATGATAGTAGAGTAAACACAATTCAGTCCTCAATCTCTTAAGGTCAATGCACACAACCAAAATGCGCCTCGATCAAAAACCATGGGCCCCACCGGACATTGAATTCAGCACCCTGAATTGTCTGCTTTAGATTAAAATAAATTGAATGATAAAAATCAGGTTGATTATTGATTAATTTCAAATTGTTTGGTTGCTTAAAAGTAATCACAACAGGTAGATGAAAGCACACCCGGTACAGTAGACCAGAACCCATGCTCACACAGGAGCATGATATGTTCTCAGATCCCATGTCTGGTGCCTATGGCGTATAAGTTCACTGCTTGCCCTGTGCTTCCTTATCAGCTTGGGGAATTTGCTTGTGGATGTCGATAGCATCTTCTCACTGCCAGAGGACTCTATTCATACTTGTATGTTCAGGGCTTGATGGCTTCTTTTGGGCTTCCTTGGTCTCAGAGATAGACATTTCCTCTTTTATCTTTCCACGCTCTGCTAGCTGAATACTAAACATGCCTCCAGACAGAGCAAATGTCTTAACAGCGGAGCTGGCCAGCATTGTTTGCCCCACCATTGTACGCGCTCCTCAGGATTCTGGGAGGAAGCGAGAAGCTCCGAAAACAGCTTTCCCTCTATACGTGTGGTTAAGCTCTTTACCACTATGGAGACCACAGAGTTTTAAGGGGACAGATAGACCTGTGCCTTGATTTATGAGCAGCAGACTCTGTGTTACCATGCAATAACTGCAGACTAGATACCAGATTTTTCTTGTGATTTAGAATTTTTGTATTTTTTTAGGAATGTTAGTTTTGGACATCAAAAATCAGGAATCGTATGTAAGTGTTGAAATACACAGTAAAATCCTTAGAGTTAAATTAACTCAACTTAATATGAAGTTAAACCGACTCTGAGAAAAAAAAAAAAATATATATATATATATAAAATATCTCTTTTTTTTCACTGTGTCCTGTCCCACTCAAAAGCCATCACATGGGAGAGTCAATGCTTTGCTGAGTTGGACAGTGCTGCTTTCTCCAGGGGAGTAAAACATGTGGTCTTGTGTTTTCTTCCCTAAATTGGAGCATTGAATGTATGTAAATATTTAGTAATTGTGGTTCCCACGAGCCAGTTTACATTACATATCGTACGTACATACTCGTACATACATACATTACATTAGTTGTAGTTATTTATATATTTTAGTTTTTTTTTTTTTTTTCAAAATCTGAAGAAAATGCAAAAATGACAATTAACTGATCATGCGCTTTGAATAGAGTTAAAATGAGACTGTTTAGGTAGTTTTGATTATGAGTGATGATGAGCGTTTATGATTAGCAAGCATATAGACACATACTACAAAACAAATGGTACACCAATAAAAGGTGGAATTGAAATAATCTCAATTAAATAAATCTTCAAATACAGTTTATTAAACATCTTTCGAGAGGAGTCTATATGAAGTCACACCCAAATAATTGTGAAATACAGTTGAAAATAATTGTGAAAATAATTGTGATATACAGTTTAAAATAACATCCATTGAAATTATTATAATGGGCTTAGATAAAAGTTGATAAATAAAGGCTGAATAAAGTTCAGAAAGCACTTATTGAGATTTATGTCTTTCTAACAACACAATAAGGCGAAATAAATACTATTCATCAGCTTCTTTGTGAAATAACAATAGCAATGTGATTTTACTAAAAATAATCAAGAGTTTTGTGTTCTATAAGTCCCCTAGGTGGTGCCACATCAGTGAATCTCTCCTCCAGCACTTAATACCCAAGCAGAGATGCTGGCATACAGACAAACACTGTGCTACGATATATGAGCAGAGCAGACACCTCTTTTCCCGGAAAGCTTCATCAGATCATGTTCATCCTGTCCACGATGAAACTGCACCATATGGTTATGTCTTAAAGCCTGAGCAAGTACAGCTTAATGACAGAACGGATGGTCAAGACAGTTTGAGGGGGAGCAAGGGGTGGGGCATAGAGAGAGAGAGAGAGAGAGAGAGAGAGAGAGAGAGAGAGAGAGAGAGAGAGAGAGAGAGAGAGCTGTAACCTGGAAAGCAGTCACACAGTCAGCATAAAAAGGATGAAATGTCATTACAGTAATTCCTTGACTACTGGGATGCAGCACAGTGTTTAATCATTGGAGTTACAATGTGAATTGAACAGCTGGATATTTCTATATTTTAAAACTTAATACATTTAGAACAAAAAAATCTGTTTAGTCTGTTCTTAAACAAAGCAATGAGTTAAAGTGATGTAATATTAGTGCAGGCCCCATCCATTCTGTTCTGCAAATACACCCAGCTGCTTGCAGTGGATTCTGGGATGTGTCTACACAGCCCACCCCAGCCTCTCAAGCAAATGAATGTTTACTTGCGCTGATTCAAACAGCATGACATTTTCATGATTCAGACTAAGCCAGTGATCCCTAAACATCACAACCTCTGTGGTTAATGACCACTTATGGCACATTGACCTTTCTATCGTACATATACTTTATTTGATTACAGAATTTTAAGTGGATTTTATAAATAACACCAATAACGGCAGCGATGAATAAAGTAAGAATAGCACTCCAGAAACATTTAACTCTCATCATGTTTTTCAGTGTTATTCCTTAAAGATCTTACATGTGGTCAGTTCTTAATGTTCCCTTTTCACTCGCTTTTTTCACTGTCTTTTCAAAATAAAACCATTAAGCAACAGTGTTTGGTTTCAACAAGGGACATTGTAAACAAAGAATGCCTTACGAAATATAGTATAATTATTTATTTTTGTAAATGTGCAAAATGCTAAGTGAATAAATGAATCAAGTGAACAAGTAAATCAATTTTTAATGTTACTACTTTTACACTCATCAAGTTTTATGTTCACCTGCATCAAGTTTTAAGGTGTGACCAACCAATTATATCAAACAAAGCTAAAGATCATAAGTGTTGCACATAGGTTGAAACCCAGTCATGAACTGAAACAGAAACAGCTGCATAGGAGGCTTAATACAGGGGCAGAGAAACAGCTCAACTCTGTTTCCAAAGCTGAGAAATACCTGCAAATACAAATCTATTTTGCAATACTATGAGAGGAGTATGCAAACACCACTTTTGTTCTGTAGCAGGGGAATACCACCAGACACACATAGATAGATACACAGATGTTCTTAGTTTAAGAACTATATTTATTTCATAGAAGCACAGCACAGGAAGTGATGGAATGACCCCAACAGTGCCCTGATCTTAACATCATTAGGTGTGTCTGGGATTACATGAAGCAAACAAAGATTTGAACGAAAACCGATCTTACTTTCTACATGTCTTTGCATGCGAACACGAATGAAATTAATAGAATTTGGGTTAAGGTGTAATATTTGTACAATAATGTTGCATGAAAATGCTTTAGGAATAAATCAGTGAATCAACCAATCAATGAATCAGTGAATCAATTGCTATTTGATTTGTGAGTGGCATTGTGGCCTTCCAGTTAGAAGACTGCCAGACTCACCAGTGATTTTCCTGGAAGGAATGTGCATGTTCTCCCCTTGCTTCTGTGGGTTTAATCCGGCTCCTGTGTCTGGTTAATTATTAAAATATTATAAAATAAGAAATATAATCTAAATTTCTCTTGGGTGTAATTGTGTGAGTGAATGTGTGTGTTGCCCTGCAATGGACTGACGAACTGTCCAGGGTGTACCTGCACCTCTCGCCCGAAGTGAGCTGTAGACCCTGAGACCCCCATGTTTTGATTTATTGTTTTGTACTCTCACATACAAACATGTAGATTATTATAATAATTGGAATGTGATTAATTGTATCTATTACCAAATTTGTATGAAATGAGCATACAATTATATGTTTAAGAACACTAAATGTGTTTTATTTTACACGTCACACTTCAGTCACACTTCTGCTTTTTTCCTTTTTGTAGCAATTATTAAATTATAACATGTCTGTTATGTGTATACAGTATATTGACTTGTTAAATCTGGAAGGCAAAGGACAGTTCAGGGGCTTGTACAAAATGCTGTGATTGATTGAGTCAGGTCTATGAAGGACTACAGAGAGATAATAAGAACGAACGTGTTCAAAAACATACAGATGCACGCACCCCCGTCTTTGCAAATACGAGTTGCCTCACAAATCTGTAGACGCCTGGATCACGGATCCCTTATGATGAAATTCTGAAGGTCACCTGTAACAAGGCCCACCTTATAAGGGTCACAGCCTCCCTCTGCCTGTGTGTTTGTTGCAGCTCTCCTCCACCCCGCCATCAACACCTTACATCGCTTTCACAAACCTCTGTGTTTGTGAAGAGCTCAGGCTTGTATGAGGAGGGGCGAGTTGCTTTAAACCCCTGTTTATCTCCTCCTGACCTCTAGCCAGCAATTGTGCTCTTGATAAGAGGAGGCTGGACTCATGATGAGCCCACTGGCAAAGATCAGCCTTCTATCCTTGTAAAATTGATTACCCCAGCCCAGGGTGTGTGCAAAATATCAGAAATAGAGATGACACGGGCAGCACATGCAGAGGTGGTGGAGGCTGATGGGCAGCCACCTCACCAATTACCTGCTGCCCACTTAAAACAGAGGTCAGCCTGGCAGAGGGAGGAGAGAGGGGGGTTATGGATATTTCTCAGCCCCTCCCAAAGAGGGCAAGGGCGTCTGGATCCCTGCTGCGTGTTTTCATGTGGACTGTTCTACATGTACATCTCTGTTTGGCCATGCATTTGTGTGTATGAGTAAAACCCGCTGTGAGCATGCATGAGAACGCAGGAGTGGAAGGTCACTGGTGCTTCTGGTGTTGTTAATGAGAGGAGGACACTCTGCTTCCTGGAGGGGGCTGATTGTACACTGGTTTGAGAGTGTGAGTGAGGGCCAGATTTGGAAGACACTCCATTTTTATTCAATGGAGTGAAAGAAAATTAGCTATAATTTATTTAACAAAATATTAGTACAATTAAAGTCAATTTTTATGACACAAAAAAATCTGGGTATTGCATAAAATCCAAAAAATGTGAAAATGTGCTTTTAAATACACCCTTTTCAACTTGAATTATGCATGAGGTTTCACGCTATATGAGCTTTGTGTTTTTAAACATCCACAGTTTTTTAACATCCATCATGATAAGTCTAATGGGTATATGTGCACATTTTACTCGATTCAGAGTTAAACTGGCTCTGAGAAGAGGTATATCATAATCTGTTTAATTAGTTTATTTTGTTCATTTTTTTTTTTAAATCCATGAATGGAAACTCTGTATTTTAGTTGTGTTTACTTTGTTTTCTGTATCATCATTAATTCTTATTAATAATTACTCTGCTGCTAAGTTTTAACTAGTCATAGCGGGTTAAATATTCTCTCTATAGAGTTAATTTTACTCTGAGCATGTTCCTGTGTATATACTTGATCATATACTCATTAAGCAAGAAATGTCAAGCTAGATGTGTCAAACTTTAATTAGCATTATTCCTTAGTATTAAAATAAAAACAAAAAATATAACATTGTATTCTGCCTTTAACCTTTTGAAAAAAGTTTGTTGTAAAATGTAAATTATTCAGTTTATGTTCATTCAGTTTTAAATTATTCTTATACATCTCTTCAAGTCCACATTAAACAATTAATCTAATTAAAATACTCATCGGAATTACATCTATTTAAAAATAATAAACATGTATAATGCACAGATGGTAGCCCAGACACTGTTGTGACTTCCCAGTATGACATACATGCTTAATATCTGCAAATAATGCAAACCTATTTTTAAACTCTGAAGTGGTTTCTGATGTGATGCAGTAACCACATGTTTGCTCCAAATTAAACTTGCAGTTGACATACAGAAAATTACCCTGTAAATACTTGGGTAATTGTAAAAAAACAATTTGAATAAAAGTGAAATTCGCAGAAAGCAGAGCCTTCTTCCATTTTGCCCTTGTGATACAGGGAATGTAAATCAGTCATATGGCGCGAGCAGCCATCCAACACAAAGCCAGTGTTCTTTCTCTCATGACGCACAGTGGCTCTCGTTCAGGCTTGGACACTTCCTGTTGTCCTCTTGGCCAAATGTCAGGGCATGGCGATCAAGGACATGGACCCAACTGTATGCAAGGCTGTGGTTTACAGACTCTCTTTAGTTAGTACAAGCTTACAGCCAGAAGCCTATTATTGTAATCAGTCAAGTAAATGGAGCTCCATTTTATATTATTTTTAAATGAACACTGCATTTAAAAATAATATAAAATGGAGCTCCATTTACTTGACTGAAATACTTTTGAATAAATATAATTTTCCAAGATACATTTTAAAAGCCATTCGAAGATGTAGACAGCCAACCAGGGTGCATACGGTTAACCCTTAGAAGTCTGCATATACATGATGAGTGTGTCATTCCCACTGAATGAAGTACGAATGAAGTGAACCCACCTATTTTTTTTATTTTGGATTCAAAATATAATGTGTAGGTTTCGAAAAACAATCGTTTTGATATGTTTTGGTATTCATAATTTGCAGACCCCAAATTGGTGCCATCAGTGCCATCTAGTGGTGAAAATAAGGGATAACCTTTGGAAGTACAAGACCTGTGATATGGCTTGAGCAAAGTTCTGTCACAAAAAAGCACAATGACACAAAAAAGACTTGGAACAGTGTATAAGATTGTACGGGAGATTGGGTTGTTTTTTGTTTTTTGTTTTTTTTTTTTTCTTTTTTTGCTACAACTTTTGTCTACACAATTTGTCTCAACACTTTTGATTTGTGTTATACAACATAAAAACTGTTTGTTACTTTTTTTCTATTTATGTAGAAAAACAACGACAAAATCCAATACCATTTTTGTGCCATTTCACCTTTATTGTGGAAAAAGAAAATTATATTTGCAAAAAAAGACACTGGGGTTGAACTAAAAAAATATATCAGGCATTGCCTCCAAAAACTGTTGAAAGGTAATTTATTAGAGCAAATTGTAAAATAGTAAAAATGCTCAAAAAACCTTCTAAGGGTTAATGTGTGAGAAATAGTGGTTTCATCTCAGAGTGGCAGAAAATCTCTCACCAGAAAGCTCCATTCACAGTCTTTCGCAACTTTTAAAGAGCACCTAAGAACTCTTCTTTTGTGGCTGACAAATTGCTTGTCATGTTTTTCTCCCGATCTTTAAGTCGCTTTGGCTGAAAGCATCTGCTAAATGCATGAATGTAAATGTATTGACCACAGTTGTGCAACATGCAATGAAAAAGCAAGTATTGAGAAGCAACAATAATAAAAACATAATAAAAAATTTTGCTTTCCAAGTGATGGCAACAAGATAAAAAAGTAAGTAACTGGCAAGTTTGAGTATATCTCCGAACAGTAAAAAAATCCAAATCACTGCTGACCTTCAGCCACTTCCCTTTTATTTTAAACAAGCGCTGAGACTTGGATGAGACAAACACTTCTAAAATGGCAGAATGAGCCAAGTGCAGACATCTCTGGTGGGCAAGTGCTCAGATAGTCTGCTAGAAACAAACCAGCACTTCCCTGCTCACAAACAAACAATGGGGACATGACGTGCTCTGCAAGTCTACTGCCTTTGATGCGCTATTTGTGTAATGTCTATCTTCAACTTTGTTGAAACAAATTCTTCCTGCATTCCTCTTACATAGTTAGCTCCTTAGCAAGGTGGCATCTTACAACGCTTTTATCCATTGGTGAATTTATAATACAATATATTTTTTGATGGAATGAAAAAAGGCTGACTGCTTAAATATCTGATATTGGATTTACAAATTCGAAACACATAGCACCATTCGGACTGTGCTTATTTAAACTGCTCTCCTGTTGGGTAATAGTGTAGAGACAACCTTGGAGATCTTGAGCTGGCAGTCTGAATGAAGAAATCTGTGCTGCTGTTGCCTGCCTGGCAGACCTTTGTATCCATTTGTTCCACTTGCCTGACTCTCAATGAGTTTAATCAGCTGAGAAAAAATTGTGAAAGGGGTGTTGCCCAACCCGCCCATACCTAAGAGCCCTCACACACACGCACGCACGCGCACACACACACACACAACAGAGCACATCAGAGTTAGAGTTGAGGGTCTCCTTCTCCCCCTGTTTCCTTGCGGATTATCAAGTACACTTCAATTACAGCCGATCGATACACTTCTGGCTGGAAAGGGGAGGGCAAGGGAAATTAGACAGACTTTAGGCATGGTTGTGACTACAAAGCAATGGATTAACGCTGATATGCATCTCTTCATTTACATCAGGAATGGGCTTGTTGCCCCTTCACCACAACCCCCAGCTCCTGTACAGCTTCTAGGCACACTCGCGAAGGCTTTAATTGAAAGGAGAGTTTTTGAGAGATTGCCTCTTTAAGTGCTTGGCAAGGTGAGGGCAGTGCTGTCATATACTGTAAGGAAGGAATTGAAGCTAGACTCTGCCTCACACAGATTTAGCATAAATTTAACATAGTTCATTTTGGTAAAGAGAAGAGATAGAAAACATGTGAAGACTATCCAAGGGTAATACAAAAAGCTTCAAAATCTAACTTTACCGATTTTGGTACTTCATCCTCATGGGAGTTTACACAAAACCAGGGCTCTAAACTCTGCTCTGTAAACATGAATTGGGGAAAAAAAATAAAGAACAGAGAATAGAAATAAGATTGAAGGAAAACAATACAATATAGTTAAATTAGGGAGAAACATGATATTTATGAACATTAGTAAATGATTGTCTTATTTGTCTTATTGTTTCTCTGTAATAAATCAGAATAACCTCAGCAATATATAATAAAAAAATACAAACAAGTTAATAATAATAATAATAATAATAATAATAATAATAATAATAATAATAATAATGACATTGTTGCATTACAATATCTTTTACTTATCTCCATCAAACTGTTCAATTGAAATATGCATATATTTATATCTCCAGTAAGTTTGGTTCGGGAGACCTATTGCAACTACAATGTGTGTGTGCGTGTGTGTGTGTGTGTGGGTGCGTGCGTGCGTGTGTGAGTGTGTGTGATGTGAAGGTAGAGCGGGGATGAGAGAGAAAGAGAGAGCATAGAGCATACAGCAGAAGAGTGAAAGTGGAGGAAGTGATAAGAAGTGACTGGGTCCTCTAGTGGCAGAAGTGAAGGTCTATGTTGCTGGCCCCGGGTCATCTGCTTCTGCTCTCTCTTCCTCTCTCTCTCTTTTCCTTTTTCCACCCCCCCCAACCCCCCAACTCTCTCCACATCTCTCCACAGAGGCCATAAAAACAGTCCAGCACCTGGGTCTCCCCCTGTCTGTCTGCACATCCGGGACTCGGCAGCCCACAGACAACCATACACAGGCAGATACAAACAAAAGGAGCAAGCTTTTAGAAAATATTACAGAAAATGTACAATTTATTGTATTGCTGACATTATTGAAGAATTATTTTGTGTATATATTTATACATTGCAATGGGTTTGAATTTCACATCCACCTGACTCTGTCTGAAGGTAACAATTCAGTCACTGTAGAAGCCTGAACGCCTGGCAGACATTAAATCTTTTCAAATACCACAATTTCTAGTCAGTTGTACTTTTTCACATTAATATTGAATATTGAATCATGAAATGGTCATTTTCCTCAGTGTTTACAGAGTTGCTAGAGATTGATCAAGGAGGAGCAAAAGATAAAAGTCATCTGATAAAAGTCATATTATTTTCCTCTCCCATGCAATCTCAGAACTCCCAAACTTTTCTCTCTTCGTACAAACGTAGACTAAATTCATCATGCAGAAATTTCAAAAGTACATTTAACTCTTTCATTCATATGGAGTTTAAGAGCAATATTTCTGTGAAATTGTTACATTTTATTAATAAATCATATTCAGATCATCTGAGAACAAAAGCATTAATTTGTGACCTCTCTCTACTAAAATTTTCCACCTTAAAGGATCTTGGTTGGGTTTATTTAACTGTCATGAGTCTGAAAGGGGTTGGTCTTGCTCAGCTTTTGTTGAATGAGAATAAATATAATCAATGTTTTTAATAATTGAGCTAAAGTTAGATGTGCTTGACAATAGCTTTTTCTTCGCTGCACGAGCTGTATCTTTTCATTTCCTGAATTTCCCTTTTGGGGCTGTGTTTAGATGGCTTTTGCATCTTTCCCAAAGACAAATTTAATTAAAGCCAATGAAATCATACTTTGAGAAAAAGACAAAACACTTAAAATAATATTTACTGAAATGATTGTTATGTGTTTGAAAAGACGTCCTTGATTGGTGGAATGGATTAATGGCCTTCTGCCAGAACTTTGGAATGAAAGGAGCAAGACACATTGGAATGTGTGGCTGATATCAAGTTTTGACAGGACTAAGGTTATTTTTGTGGTAAGTCTATTTTTCATTTGGATTTATTGCATAACTGACTGGGTTTCTGTCACCTTGGAAAGTGTTCCCTGCATGTACAATCAGAAAACCTGTACCTATATTGCTACCTATTTTGTATCTGGACCATTTAGGTCCAGATTTCATAGAGAGCATTTCCAAGTGAAAACTTTTAATCAAATTAGAGGTCAGTTTCCATGTGACATTCCTAGCAGAAAGATCGCAGTGTCAACAGAACTGATCAAAATGGCCAAACCCAGGACAACAGCATGTCAACATTAGTGTAGTTTAGTAATAGAGTGGTGATGCAATACATTACTATAGAACTTGTGGTGGAACGATGTAACTTGTGGCAAGAGAAACGCCTCTCTTCAAGCAAATATCCAATCAATGAATGCATTCATCACATAAACATCCAATCAGTGAGCGCTAACATTAGAGCGGCCAAACATCCAGAGAAGATTCTGACGCAGGTTTGACTCCAACCAAGGCAAGTGGAGAAACAAGTCATGATTTTGAAGAAACACAGCCATTTTTAAAATCTGTGATTTGGGGACAGATTTATTCTCAAATAAAAAATAAACAAAAAATGAGCGCTAAAACAAACAAAACAAAACAAAAAAACAAAATCAATTGGCAAACGTTGTTTTAGAAAATTTATCAAAAATGGCAAGCCGTAATCAACCAGCTTTATCTGGAAGCAGAATTTAAGTTTTAAGAACTTGTGTTTTCAATTTTTCAATATATTTTGGTACACTAAGAATGTACAAGAAAAGATCTATTGAGATCTATTGGAATCACCCTGTGCTCACATTTTTGTTTTAAAACCACTACACTACAATGAATCTTTTATGATGTTTACTCTTAAACTGTTTAAGAACCATACAATGTTCAGCTGTGATTGGATGATCTCTTTTGGAGTCTTTTCAAGTGTAATTTCACTAAGTAAAAGAGAAGATGAAACATGTGATGGATTTGTGTGCAAGGGAAAATTGTGTGTGGCACAGAAAAAAGTGTTACTCCAAATGAACTTATGTTATTGGTTTTAGCCACTTTAATCAGAAATTGAGAGTTAACGTCAAAGGGCATGGGAGCAAGTGAATCCGGAGTGCATTGGATAGTTTGTTGTGATCACTTTAATTTAGTCGTCTGGGCAGCAGGAGGCCTCAGGTTGCAGCGAGCGTTCAACCATAACCCCTCTGTCCTGCTTGGGTCAGAGTCCTATTACAGCCTTTTTCCTTTTGCTCGGCAGAGTGGTTTTAGAGCTTCACAAACAGCTCAGCCTTCTAAAATAAAGATGGCTCTCTTCTACATTTCCTCACCAATGCTCCCTCCCCCTCCATTCCTCTTCATGCAGCAATCTGTCCTGCCAGCTCCCACGGTTTGTCTTTGGAAGTGATCCGTCCCCGAGCGTTCGGCAGAGCCACTCCATGTTCACATCCCCCAAGGGGCCTTCCTTGCCTGCCCACTATCCCTTGCTTTCCTTTGTCAGCCAAATGGATACCAATTAAATCAACTGTTCTCCAATTAGGATTTGGAGAGAATCTATCATGTTCAGTCTTTCGAAAATCCCAAGCCCTGGCTTCCTATCTTTTCCCTTTCCACAATTCTCAACCAACCTTTCCTGGAATCAGTTACTTAGAGGGTGAGTGCTTATTTCCTGAAACGTGAAACTCCCAAGCTGCTTTTTTCTCGTTCTCTCTTGTTTGTACAATATGTTAACCGAATGTTGGGGGAAACATTGGTGAGGCTATATGTTAGAAGCAGTTGAAAATGTTTTACTTGGGATCCTTACCTCCTGGCCCCCATTTATATGGTAAATCATAGTTTAGCTTAAGATAAGTCTAATGCATATTGGTTTTGATCCAAAAAGAAACATTCTTAACTGTGATTTTGGTTTCTTAAACAATAGGGATCAGACTATATAAAAGACAACAGTAAAAACTGTGGATTTGTCAAATGTTATAATGGGAAACCTAAGAGTATCTATCTGAAGACATAGGTCATAAAGGGTCTTGGATGCCATCCGCGTCATTATTGCTTATTAAGTGTGTTGAGAAAGTATACCCCATTGTGCCTCTTATGAGTGGACCACCCCCCTCCTGGCACTCAAAATCACATCCAGCTAAACAAACCACCCAAGGCTTCCTGCCGTGCACAGATTGAGATCCCTGGCCCAGCATATTTACAGGGCCCCTTATCTCTTTCTCGTTCTGCCTCTTTTTACCACTCTAAATCTTTCTGGATTAGACACAATACCATGCAGCCACATGTGGAGGTTTCAAATTGATGAAGATTTTCCCATTGTTTGATAAGTGTGTCAAAACATTGTATGAGCTTATAACATTACTTCCTTTGGGTTTACTCTAGTAATTCTCACTCACTCCACACTGCTTCCTCTGTTTGAGGCAAGCTAAGGGTGAATAGATTCAAAAGAGGTAGGTTTATGAATACATTTGTTTAGCTAAAATGTTGTTTATAGACAAAACACCAGTAACAGCACCATTGATTTTCATCAAAGCTGTATAACTTAAAGTACATCCATACCTCTCAGCACTATCCATGTCAGAGGAGTGATTATTTCCATGCAAAAATAATATTTTGACTCGTTTTAATAAAATAATATTTTTCACTTTATTTATTTATTTATTTTTTTCTCTCTATTTAAGGGTCAAAACACTTTTTTGAGATAATAGCATGTATACATGTGTCTCTAAATACTTAAATGTTTACCATTTACATCATTTTAAAGAATAAATTAGATAGTTTTCTGTTTTGGGTCATTTTGGCACTTCTTGTTTTGAAAGGAAAGCTATGAACCCTCAATCAAAAAGACACAGTTACATGGTCTATTAATATGCCTAAGAAATGTAATCAGTGAGGAATTTGTGAATGCGTTAAAATGAGATAAATATTTCTTTTACCTGCAGCATTCAGTCTGAAAAGTTCTTTTGAGACATGCCTCGTAAGTGTGCTTATCGCCGTTAATATGATAAAATTAAACTATTGTTCGCATGTCCACATGACACAGACTTCGTACATCTGTGGGCAGAAGCTATAGGCAATTTCTCTGTGGAGATAATTTTTTCAGAAGAAGATTTTTCAAATTTTGGAATGGTCGATCAGGCGTATATGATTTTGAAGAAAAAAGTCATTCTCAAACCTGATCAGTTAAGTGTTTCAGTCATTTTGAAGAGAGTCGAGTGCCTGTGGCAGTATTAATAATCTGAAACAACAGTTCAAAGCTGCTTTGACCAGCTAAAACCAGCTACAATACATCATAACACAGTTTGAGCTAGTCATCTTGATTTGTCTACTATAGGAGAATGTGAACTTACATGGACAGAATAAAAATAATAAAGAAGGCACTGGTAAATTTAAAGTTTATTTCATGACACCCCAACAAAAGCCTGTTCATTCTACAACAATAGTAAAGATACCTAGTTATATTTTATTAACTGATTTTTCATAGTTAGTAATTTAGTTTAATAACTTGCTGAACATTGACCAATGAACATTTGAACATTTCCAGAAAAATGAGCAGTTTTTAAACTTCATTTCATCCCCCAAAAATCAACAACTATAAATATAAGTGAGGAATTGAACTCAATCTGCATTCTTCTAACTTTGAAAGGTGCCATTCTCTCGACTGGCCACCTGGGAGATAGAGACGTTCACAATAACAGTCTCAATCACATGGAGGCGGCCAACTGACAGCTGAAAATCAAGAGCTGTTCGCTCTCATTCACAGGGCTGGACAATGTGTTAATACAGTTGCTTGGATGCTGATCTCCCCTCAACTTTCCTGATGGACCCCCACCTTTGATGTGTCATGCGCCTTTAATATAAGAAAGAGGCCTGATTGTGTGCCTGCAATAAAGGGCCTTTTAAGTCCATTTTGGAACAAAGATGGTAAGTGACATTGTTCAACAAGAGATTGACCTCCAGTGATCCCCTACAGAGCCTGTGAGGAGCAATGAAAAGCCATGTGCAAGTATAGGCTCTCCTTGAGTGGTCCTCTGTCTTGTATGGGAATATGGAAAAAGATGTATTATGCCAATGAAAAAAATCTTAAATGGAAGTCACGACACCTAGAAAAAAAAGAAAGTTGACTACCGGTAGTTCTGTTTATGCGTTGACATTATGCATTTCACTGATGGTTTTATCAAGAGTGTCAGATTGCATTGAAAGAAAACATTTAATCAGCTCTTGCTCTCCCTGGGATATGAACTCACAACCCTGGGACTTGTAGGACCATGCTACCAATAAGCAAGGCATGGGAAAGCTCAGTAGACTTAAAAAGTACAATATTTACAATAAAAAACCACTTGCATTCTGTGATGCATTTCAGACTCTGATGATTTAAAAAAAAAAAACGGCTTTAACTTTTTAGATGTACTAATAAAACAACTCAGAACTCAAAATGCTTTAGGTTAAATCAGCATTCATTATGACAATTTGTACTCCATGCCTCCATCCAACATGGTATCCACCACCTTGTGGAGTTACAGGCACTGCAGTATTAGAAGTTTGTGAAGTGTCAAATAGCCTCCTCTAAAATGTATGCCCAGCAATTAGTCAAACAATCAGAGCATGTGCAAAGTTAAAATGTATATTTTAAAAAACAATCCAATACATATATGTATTTGGGAGCTGGTGGTACCTCACGATACAAATGCTTCATGTAACGAAAAATCCGTTACGAAAAATATTTTGCTTCAGGAAACGGAAAAAAAAAATCCAAGATATAAAAAAACTCAATGTGAGAAATACGTACGTATGCATACTACATTTTCTTACATGTCAACGCTGAGCTTCACGTGACTGAACTGAAACTTTTATCATTATTACACCAAAAACGCAATAAATTGGCTTTAAATCAAGCAAAACATGTTTAGATTACCAATAATATATCGTAATAAAGGTAAAGGTGTCCTAAAAAGTTACAAAGTGGAACAGTTTATAAAGTGGAAACTGCTGCGGAAACGAAAGCTAAGAATTTCTCCTTTAACTTGCGCTACAGAACAGCACATTCCACTTTATAAATGTTATTTCTTTGAGGATTTTAGTTTTGTGTTGGTGTTCGTAATTTATGACCACACATCGCCTCACTCACAAAGTAAGGTTTCACATTTGAGTACATATTATTTTACATTTATTTTATTTGGTTTTCATTGTTGTATTATCATTTATTACATAAACAATGTGTAGATTTAAGGATTGAAGAAAAGTTACTTGATTGTTCTCAGATTTTTCTCTGGTTTTATACTGTTGTTTCATTTTACATGTAAAACTTTTTTTTCCTATTTACAGTACAGTGAAACATTAATGTATGATATATGTATGATCAGATCAATCTCATTAGAAATATTATATGTTGACACATTATTAATGTTCCAATGTGGATGTCATTTACACAAGCAAATCAAAATAAAAGAGAAGGGAAACCTCAATATATAAAGAGATTGTTTTTCATAATGGACAAACATTGACATAACATATCAAAGTTTGGCTTGTTAATGCTAATATTATCAAACCATCGTAAAGCCAGCCACATTATTCTCCAGCCCTGCCTGAAATCTCTCATGAACCCAAAAGTTCCTCTGAAAGGTCGAGGCCATAATAACAGAAACACATGGGCAGTCTGCAATAATGAACCTTTTCCTCCTCCTCTAAGCAAGAGCAATGCATTATATTACAACAAGTGTACACACAAATCAGATATGGGTTGCAAGTGAAGAGCGTATATATATATATATATAAAGGGAAAAAAATCTGAATTGAGCATCAATTCCTGCAATGTAAACCTGAAATGGTCTATTTGGAAAAAGCATACAATTTCACAAACTCAATATTTGGCTGATTTGGCAATAACTCATTTAAATGTGAAGGGTTAATGAGTCACATAATGACAGTGCCGAATTTTTAAACAGTTATTTGCAAATGTCATTAGTAAATAAATTTTTTATTATTTGCAAATGTAAGTGTTTTGCAAAAAAATGTCAAACTTTATTGAGAAACACTAGGATAAACATCTTAAGTCAGATTTTGTGCACTCTGTCACTTTCCTTTTAAACTCTCCCATGGACTCTGACCTTCATCTTTCTGTCTTTCCATGTTATAAATAAATCAATCATTAGATTTCAGCTCTCGGCTGTTGATTTGCTTCTCACTGAGAGGGATTTCTGGTATATAATCATTACAGATCAGGAGACGAACAGGCCAACAAAAATAACATCTGTCTCCAGACATCCATGAACTTCCAGAGGCCTCTACCTCACAGCTGAACTCCACCACTCGGCAGTCAGGAAACCATCTGATTGTGCATTTAATGAACCCAAAAGAAAGTACAGCCTGTGTTATTCCAGCTGTGTTCTGAAGCAGGTTTAAAGTGCATAAACACTGTGAGTAAATATTCACCGGTGCTTTAACCGTGGCCTGATTAATCCATTGTACCGTACTCAATACCATTTGATTGTATACAAGCATAAACCACATTTGCACATAATCACACAGTCGGCTAAAGAGGCAATTGGTCCACTAATTGTTTTAATTAAAGGAAACCATGTAAGTTCCAGACTAAGTCATAAACTCCCATCTCATAAAAATGGCCATATCCTTTTCAGCACAAATCCAGAGCCCCACTAATACTCAAGATAAACAAATGAACAATCACTGCTTTTTTTCCACTGCCTTATTCAAAAAAAACAAAAAACAATTAAAAGCCCCTCATCTTTCCATTCAGACTTTTCCCACGCATTTCTTGGCAGAAGGTTCCTGATGATCTCCAGAGGCCTTGTTTCTTTTCCAGTCTATGAGGGATTTGTCAGGAAAAGATCTACATTTCCCAGGGAGGAGTGTAGGCGAAAGTGAGACGAACACA
The DNA here is from genome assembly GCA_007224835.1 of Danionella cerebrum. NCBI lineage: Eukaryota > Metazoa > Chordata > Actinopteri > Cypriniformes > Danionidae > Danionella > Danionella cerebrum. Next base: position 27,559 of record SRMA01026675.1, read on the forward strand.
GAGAGATGGACCAGCAGGGCGAGTAAAAAAGGGTGTGGGGAGATGGGGGACAGAACAAGAAAGCAAGACGGAATGAAAGACAAGGAGTGCCTTCGTGTAACCGATGGGAAGCAAAAGCGAGCTAAAGAGGCTGATCCAAAGCCATATTCACATGATAAGTTAGGAACAGATTGAGGAAGAGTAGGGCTTAAAAAGTGAAACAATCACCACCAAACCCCTGCAAGACCGTCTTGATCTGACTTTTGCTCTTCTGGGGCAACCACGTTAAAGCAGGGCCATATTAAGCGAGCAATGAAAGAGATCTCCATTTCATAATCAAACTATTGTTCTTCCAACTCTGACCCAGGGAGCACAAGTGCATGGCTAATCAGTTTAACCCTTCGATGCTAGACTTGACTTTTGACAGATTCACATGATCTGTGGATGACAGCAGTGCCAGGCCCTTTCTAGAAGAACACCATGGCTTTCGGTACAGCAGGGCCAAAAAGCCCCGACCCCAGAGCCATACTGACCTGCCAGGGCACACCTCTGCCCGAGGGCTTGCCTTAAAACATCAACACAAAAGCACACTCTTAGACAGCTGCTCTCAGCCTCTCCAACTGGCACTTCTCCTTTAGAGGTGACATTATCCTTATTCTAATGAGGGGTTTACAGCTTTTGTTTTTGGATTGGTGCTGAGTTTTCGCTTTTTGACCCTAATAGGATGGTCCAGGTCAGTTGAAGTCTCTCCAGGGTCAGAGAAAGTGACAGGAGTGACAAAACTGATTTAAACTGACGGCTGAGCGAACAGGTTGGCCAGGCTGGTAAACACTTCTCTCCCATATTTTCCTTTATAATGGAGGACAAACGGGATTCACAGTTTTGAGGTCTGGTGACAAGGATGCAGAAAAAAAGCGACTGACATGGAAAAATGGAAAAAAAAAACTTTTTGTTTCCATGTGACCCAGTCACAGGGTGGTTTCAGAAAAAAAAACAAAAAAACAAAAAAAAAAAAAACATCTGGTTGAAGTTTTTTACATTACAATTGCTATTGAAAAATATTTACTAGCATCTTAACATAAATAATTTACAATGGAAATACAAAAATTCCCCTTAAAATTCCAGTAAGCATAATTTTAGTGTCAACATAAACATCTAAAACGCAATCTTCCATTATGAAGTGAAATCATTTGAAATTGTTAGTTAGAAATGTAAAGTATTATAGTGCTTACTTTACAAACAGTAAACATAGAAACACATAAAATGTATGCATTTGTATTCAACCCCTTGAAATAAATGCATTCCTTTTTGAAACCAAGACTTACTTATTAGATTGTTCATGTGTGTTGAGCTCATTGTCTGGGTCGAGGAAATATTGATGCAATGATCCAATGACGTAGGGAGCTGTTTGACAAAAATGTGGAGAAAAGACAGGATTTCTTTCCTGTTTCCCGTGTGAAGCCACAATGAAAATGTGGGATGCAGGGCTCTTTTAGATCCATCCAAAGAGCCAGCTGAAATTGGTCATTTTCATTGAGAAAAACGGATGGCAATCCAAAACTCTTTTTTTGCACCACTTGTTCTGTCAGATGTGTGAGCTCCCGTTGACACCCATGATTTTCGATGGAGGCGCATTGTCAAACTTTGGATCGAAAATGTATATGAACCCTTATATAAATAAATAAATACATTTCTCATAAAAAACAAACATTATGTGTCTAAAAATAAGGACACAAAAACGTCTGACTTTCATGACTCATAGTTCCTGTCGGAAAAGTGAGGTACTTCCGGTAAAAGGCACTGTGTCTGTAGATTTAACCTGCACTTTGTTAAGAAGAAATGTTATCCTGTTTTTCCAGAGAAAATGTCTTTGATGGGTTGAGGTCTGGGCCACTAAAAAAGTCATATTTACCTCCAAATCAAGTTTCCTCCAAATTGTTTCACCCTTGGCCTTTATTTAAATTCCTATATATATAGGAATTTCTATATATAGTACATTGTTGCTTAGTTTCATACATCATTTACCAACTTTTAAATGCCAAACATTATTTCCAGCTGAATGTAATACGTATATTTATTATTATTTGACCAATCATGATGCACTTTCAACCACACAATTTCATTTTAACATAAAATGATTAGTTACAATTTCAACAAAATAAAAAAAAATACAATAGGAACATGTTGTAAAGACGAGAAATTTAGATGTGGAAAGATGTCAGCGATCTCCTGCTGCTCACCAAAGAGAGAAGCTTTTAACAAGTGGAATGGCGAATGACATGATGATCTGATTAAAAAAAAATCAACTGTCTTTATCTTCAACTTGAAATTGTAAAATGAATTCGTCCACAAGTCAGAGTACTGTTACATTCTGTGAAGTACTATGTGAGTTCATCTTCAGTTCATTTAACATTGCACAGAAGTACTGTTCTTAAATTACTTAATGAGTTGAATGGAGTTTTACCAAGATAAATGTAGCCTTCTTTTAATCAAGCCTCATATATGTCCAATATAGGTGATATAGTTGAAAGTTTGAGACTTTTTTTTGTAATTTAGTGTACATTATACATTATAAAATTTATTTTTCATTCATTTATTCATTCATTCATTCATTCACTCACCCAATTCATCCATCTAACCATTTTCTGTACCAAGTCCTTCCTTTTCAGGGTCAAAGGGAGATCTCCAGCACACTTCAGACGAAAAATTGGCATACAGCCTTGAGAACGTTTTATGTAAAAGGTTATAAAATGAAGAAAAACTAAATGAGATAACTTGTCTAAACTTTTAGCTGTGATATGTGTCTTGCACCTTTTTCTAAAGAGAAATACTTTAGAAAAAGAAAACTAGCTGTTTTCCTGGACACAGATCTAAATTGGGTTTATCTTTGATAGCTCTGTTAGAAAAGGAACCTAATTACCCCTACTAAATGCAGTGTGAATGCCGTGCATACATCCCACTTGCTCAGAGCAGAGGTCTCCAGCCACCTCAGAGCCAGCACACTTCAGTTTGTCTTTATTAGGCAACAAGCAGGTTTAATCAAACCTGGGGAGCCTGTGTACTTTCCTCCTTCTAATGTGCCATTAAGCCCTATTCGGAACAACTGACCAGTTGTCACACAAAGTGGAGTAGCCCAGAGTAATCAATGGTAGTTAAGAAGAGTAATTTATCACCTTGCCACAGGCAAGGCTTGAGAAGTCTGGGTGAAGCTGGGAAGGGAAGATCGGGCAAGGTGGCGGCGGTGGTCAAGGCACAATTACTCTTCATCTGCCTCATGCCATGGTCACTGACAGAGGGCCAGCTCAACTCCGGCATTATCAAGCTTTATCAATAGAATTAAATTAAAAGTCATTGATTTTTGCATAGACAGGTTTTCCACCTCAAACAGCACGGCATTGTGGAAGCTCAGAGAAAGTTAATGAACAAATACAATGGGGTGCAAATATTGAGTCCATTAGTGGAACTGCTTCTATTTTGAACATTACAAAATAACTGAAATCAGAACAGTTTCTTAAAATTGGCTGTTAACTATGTGAATAGTGTTTTATAAAAGATACATATACACACAGCATCTCTCTTGTTATATGTACAGCTTGTGTCATAATCAATTATGCTAATTAAGTTTCAAAATGGCACAATGATAATAGCTGTGCTCATAAATATTTCACAATTTTATTAACACATTTTTTTTGATATTATATAAAATATATTTACTGCGATGGACTGGTGACCTGTCCAGGGTGTACACCCGCCCCTCGCCCAATGTGCGGTAGACTCCCGTGACCCCGAAAGAGAATAACGGGTTGGAAAATGAATGAATGAGTGAATAACTGAATGAAAAAATCTATTTTTCCTGAATGAAATGTGAAATGTTTTTGTCTTGACTCATCACTGATCACAAGTTCTCCCTCTAGTGTTTGAGGCTCGGACCTTAAATCAGAAATCAGAATCGTTTTTATTGCCATGGTCAGTGAAACAATTTACAAGGACTAGGAATTTTTTTGGGTGATGGTGCAAAACAAAGAACACGTACTAAATAATAAATAATAAAGTGAATGAGTGTCAATTCCTTTTATTTGGTTGTTTAGCAAATAAAGTTACTGCCCTTAGCAAGTATGATCAGGACACCGGGATACCGCATCATGCTAACAGATACAAAAACATGCTAACAGATAACTGCATATTCAAAAACATCAATGATGATTGTAAATGTTTATCACTGAAGTAACTTCTCCATTCGATAATTTGAATTTAAATAAGAGGTGTTTGGAATAAAACATTCCTTACATCTGAATTAAAATTATTGTATATTAACAGGGAAAACCTGGTGTTTCCACAATATAAACATTGCCTTAGACTTGTATGAGCAAAGTTTCAAAACTATGTTTCCTTAAAACATAGGAACAATGTCTATTAATTATGTACTGGCACTTTTTTACAACATGAAGCAGAAAAGACAAAGAATAAGGTTTCTCTACCAGATGCAGTATGTCACAACTGAGTGCTCAGAGCCAACTCCAAATGTCAGCAGATGACAGAGGTGGTTTTAGCTGAGCGGAAGAGATGCTTGAGAATACAGCAGCATTAATGGCTTCAATAAGAACAAAGTGATTTGTGGTCCAACCCTAGAAATGTAAGAGCAATGAAACAGGGGTGACCTCTAGTCTCTTTACCCTGCCTGGCTGTCATCACATGAACCGAGCAGAGAAAAGAGGGTCAGTTCTCAGCACACTGGTTAATGACCTTGATTTTAACATAATTGCATCCGTTCCTTCGCATTCATTTGAACGTATTCAAAATGTTGTTTGCGTCACATCATTTGGATTACAGAATAAGCTGAGCACAAGTAATGTATGGAAGTATTGTCTAAATGCCATGTGCAAGAACTTAGAACAAATGATGTCCTACAATTATCCACAAATCTGAGTGCACATGGATGGTCTGAGCCGGAGGTGAAATAGGGGTTATTTAAAAGAAATAATACAAATAAGAGTTAAAAGACTCTTGAAAAAAGAGGAAGAAGAAAAATTTCTACTTCAACTGCATTATTATTTTCATTAATCATAGCCTTGCCTTAGCCCTTATCCTTATGCCTTAGCCAGAGATCTATTATACGCCCCATTTAGCCCCGGCCATATTACCTCATATGTTTTCCCAGCCGACCAAATAAGACTTAAGAGATAAAACAATTTACTGTTCATTATGAGCCATGTCACTGGAATCAATCTATTAACCTGCGTTAACTGGGACGGAGGGAAGCAGGGAGCTTACAGCCTTCCCTGACAGCAGAGGGAAATGGATATTTATATATTATATATCCACAATCATAAAGCGAGTTGGGCATTCAATAACCCCCACCCAGCACATCATTGCTGTGGCGGCTCCCCTTGCCTCAGTGGATGGCTTTATTTTCCCGGTGGCCAAGGCGCCTCCTCTCGCCTTCACGCAGCCCCTGACCTGTGAAAGATTCTAACAAATTAGCTTCTATTGTGGAGCCAAAGGTGCCATCAATGAGGGGACGCTCGGCTGAGTCTAAAGTATGATGGGAGAGAGCAGGCGGCAGAGCAAAGAGCCCTGACGTGATTGAATTAACCCTTTGAGGAGAATGCGCCTGTTAAAAAGGCAAGATTTGCCAAAGGATTGAAAAGGTGTAGAGCAATCCTGAGCTCAAGCTGAAGTGAGAGGCTTAGCCGTATCATGGTGTTTCCCATAGTCAGATGCTGAATCTATCTGTTTATCTGCTCATCCATCCAACCAGTCATCCATCCATTGTGCCACCTGACCATTCATACAGCCACACATCCATCCATCATCCATGCATCCACACATACATACTTACATACATCATACATACATACATCCACCCATCCATCCATCTATCCATCCACACATACATCCATCCACCCATAAATACATTCATCCACACATACATCTACCCTTAAATACATCCATCCATACCTCTATCCACACATCCATCCATCCATCATTCATTCATTCATTCATTCATTCATTCATTCATTCATTCATTCATTCATTCATTCATTCATTCATTCACCTACACATTCATACATACATCTATTATGTGGGTCATCTCTACGAACATCCAATGACCAATCCATGAAGATGTCACTCCATTCATTAATTCTCTATATACTATTCATCCATCAAACCACACATGCCTCCTTCAACCCACTGGTTAGCCCACCAACCAATCTATCCATGCCTCCTTTGATCTATTGACCAGTCCACTACTCAATCTATCCGACCTCTTTCCAGCGATCCGTCTATCCTTTCACCAGTTCTACTTCTCAATGGGGTGCTTCCAAGTGGATAATATTGTTCTTATTAATGCACTTTTTTGTTGCTTTTTTTCTTGACCAAAGCTACTTACAAAATGATGAAAAAAATTCATTTCGTAGTTTGTGCATTCTCTTGGAATTCAATCCAACTGATCAAGACAAAACATTTTGTGGTCATTGGAAGAATATTAATTAGTTTGTGAACTGGTATAAAGCAAATAAAAACCTAGCTTTGTTTTTAAGGAGATTGTCTAAAATCAGATTCAATGAAGTGGAATTTTCATGGCCAGAAGTTTTGGGAAATAAGGTAGAAAATCAAAAACAAATGCAGAACAAATGTAAAGGCTATTTTCAATAGTTACAACAAAAACTTTCCCACATACATAATACAAAAGGAACTCAAAAGAAATTTACAATGAGAAAACACATCTTACCATTGAGGAAGCTCATTGAAATAATACAGTTCCGGGGCTGTATTAAAGCCAAAGGTTTCTCAACCTAATATCAAGGTTTTTTTTTTCATTAAAAAGTATGCACATGCAATTCTATTCTTGTGGAAAAATATCTTTAATTTCCACCATCTCAATAAAAGTGTTTTTTTTTTAATCTGTGAAATCTTCTTTTGTTAGCATGAAAAACCTATGGAAATCCATCAAGAGAATTATTGCAGGCTGCTCGATACTGCACTTGCTTTTTAAAATTACATCTTGAGTGCACATACCTTTTTCAACTCTGCTGCATTTGTTCCTGGCTTCAATATGTTTACTTAAACTCAGCATGAATCTATTGATTGCCATTTTACAAAAGAATAAAAAAACCTATAGAAACATGAGCATAGTTGTATCGAAACAGCAACCAGCAAATTTTTATATATTTCTTAAAATGATTTTCTGCTCCACAATGCACTTACTTACTGAAGCCTTTTCTAAGGAACTGCATTCACAGAGCAGAATATTGCTGAAATGAGAATGATCAGAAAGAACATAATCACCAAGCCAAGCACAATTTGATCCCAGCCAATCAGCTGCTGCCATTATCAAGGCTTGAACTTATTGACATATCCGCGTATCGATGGCCAACTGAAAGGCTCATATTTGTATGATAATGAATGTTTGCACTGTGTGTATATAAGGTCAGCCATCACCTGCCACCCCACTAAGTGTCTCAATAAGCACATCCCTATTAAAAGGGGAAGGGTGATTGTGTTTGCCTACTGAGTATTAACCTTACAAGCTTGTGTGTTTGCATTATTCATATCAGCCCACACTCTCATGGCTACTCTCAAACAGAAGTTTGTTTTTAATTCACATCTTAAAGACTGATTTTGACCGTGTTTTCCCAAGTATTCGAGATGTCTGCTCTGGATAATTTCAAAGAGTCCTATCTAGAGTATCAAAAAACACAGTAAGGATTGAACAGGTCAGAAGACCTTTGAATTCATTCAAAATAATTTGAAAATTCTTTTGAGAAAGCTTAGTGAGTGAGCCTCAGGACTCGTTAGCGCAGCTGTAATCTGTTTGCTGTCTCCACCCACCCAAACTCACACAGTATGGCAGAAGTATGTATACGGATGCTCATACACACAGGTGCAGGAGGTGGACAACTCCATGACATTCAGAGAATCATGTCCTTGCTCAAAGATCCACAAAATCATAAATTAATGCAGTTGCAGTTCTGGACAGTCAGTGTATTCAGTATTTTTTAAGCTGTTGTATGAGGAATATCAAACACTATTTGAATGTGGTGTAGAAGATGAACTATGGACTACTACTTTGAACTATGGGGCACATTCACGCTGGAAAAGGCAGTCATCCCCGATATTTTCTCAAGTTGGGAGGATGATTTTCTCAAGTTGGGAGGATACAAAAAATCTGTCATGACATTCCTGTCAAGAGATTTACTCTTGAAAAACAACCCACTACCATAACCCCTACTACACTTCACATTTGTCACAATTCATTCACTTAAATATTATTCTCAAAATTGTAGGTGTAGATGTGGTGTGCCATCAGTGGAGAGCAATCAGCACCTGCAAGGTATTCCCTGCTGGAATAAACACTATAATAAACACTGGCCAACATTAACAATCAATGTTATCAAAATATGAAAATGTCGAGATGTTTTAGGAGAGATTATGTTAAGCTTCACTGCTTGCATCTTTGGTGTTCCAATAACACAATGATATCAGAGTCATTAAAGTGTTCCTCCTTACGTTACAGCAACTTTGGTAGGTCAGTGGTATTTTATTTACGTTATTGGTTTGAGTCAGTTGTTATTTTGATGGAGGTCATAAGTTAGTCGTTGTGTAATGTTACAGCTTTGCATGGTTTGTATTTTTTTTTTTGCTTTAGAAAGAAACTGTATCCACACTTGAAGTGGGATGTGCTTCTCTTTCTGTTTTGGCATGCAATATACATTGGGTTTCTTTGTGTAGTATTGACATTTTCTGTTACTGTGACATGATATTAGTTCTACTAAAAGGTGGTCCTCATTTAAAGCACAAACCAAAAACGCCAGGCCCACCACTGCTGTGCTTGATAGAAATTGCAAACCTGTACAGCAGAAGATTTGGGCCAAAATCCAAGAGGAAGTGGTTATTAACCTGGAATAGAACATATTTAAAAATCACACAAAGGCACTTTCTAAATATATACTTTTCATTCAGTCTCTCATATGTTTATGTACATATGAAAATACAAAACTTAGAAAATCCTCAACTTAACCAATTTTTGTCCTTCTGTACGTATCCATTCACCATCTGTACTTCAACAAATGGAAGAATTAATAAAAAAAGAAGGTCATCAGTCCATAATGTTGGTTGTAGAATGTTATTTAAAATCCAAAAGTTTAACATTTTGAATAAATGCTAAAAGCCACCTCTCATCTTTGGTCATCTTTTAAATTCTGAACATTTTTTTAAGCTCTATAGGTTCCCAGTACATCTCTCTTTCAACTGAAGTTCAAGAACTAAACAAACTCTGATCAACTCAACACTAAAGGGTTCAAATCCTTCATCTGCTCAGCTCAGATGAATGCCAGTAATGATGTCTGCTTTAATAAAAGGACATAACAGAAAGAATCATGCTTGCGCTGAGCATTATTAGTCTATCTACATGTGAAGCCATCAGCTAGCCAAACATTAAGGTGTTGACATTGACTCTAATAGAGTAGCTCTTGTCTAAATTTCCAATTAAGTCTATGGCAGATTCTATGTTACCTAGCGTGGGAACACTGTGCAGCAAGCCATTTGTTTTTCAGTCTCTATTCTCTTTACCAGAAGATAAAGCTAGAGGAGGCCAGTTGAAATAAATAATCTTGTTTACTTGAAAAGGTTAAATAAGCAGTGGAGCGCTAATCCAGTTTGCATGGTGGAATGTTGAAAGAAAATAGCAATATTTCTGATGTGAGTTCCCACAGCTGAAGGACAGTGCAGCAGACATTTGGTTTTCATGGCTAGGGAAGGTCACCTTTTGTAATTTTCTTTTTTATTTCTAATAAAATATGTAATTATTAATACAGTAATACAAGTTTTAGATGAATCACTCTGAATCATTTTCCAGAAAAGGAACAGCTTAATTTTAAAACAATGTCCAGAGTTTGCATCAGTTTAAATAATTAAATTATTATTATATTTTTAGATTTTTATGCAGTTCTTATTTTGATTATTTTAATAATGTAAGTATTTTTTAGAAGCATGTTTATTGTTAGAACCTGCAACCCTGCACCCTACCAAAATCACAATCAACTCAACTCACTTACCTCATCACCCATCAGCCAACTCTCCTATAAAAAACTCTAACTCCCAGAAGCCTCAGTATCCACTGTCAATGTTGTTCCCCCTGGTTAACTCCCTCGCTGGGACCGTCTGCTTTGTGAGGTTTTTTTGCCTCTACCTACTTACCTGTGTTGTGTTTACTCTCAAGAGGTTTCCTCATGAGTGTTCTTGTTTGTGCGCGATCTCCACCATCAGCTTGACCCATGAATGGTGTACATCAATTAGCACCCTAGCCGATGTGCTCTCTTGCTCATGCCCGATGGTGCATGCTCATCTTGGAATTCTCACCTCGGCATACTGCTCTCCTCTGGAGTTACCCTTACTTTCTCTGGAGGGTCGCCACCACCTTTGGCGTTCTTCTGAGATACCCCCACTACTGATCAGAGACATTAATTCCTTGCATACGGAAAGCTACCTACCCCACAGAGCTGAGTTTACATTTGATTGTGCCGTTAAACAATTTAGTCTCCTGTTTACTGTGTATAGTCACTCAGTTAAGTGACATTTATTATATAAATGTATATATAAACAGTTGGGATTCGTTAGATGACCTTAGGTTTTTAGTAGGTCCCAAACATCTTCTTGTCTCACTCAAAATATAACTGTGCTTTAAACCTATTCCTGGACAAGGAATAGTAGAGTACTTTCATGATTGTACTCCCAGTTCAGTCCAGAGAGAGATTGTAGACAAGTACCTTCTGAAATCTCTAGACACTAGGCTTAAATTTCTCTCTTCATTTACATTTATGAATTTTGACAAACACATTTTTTTTCAGTTCTTGCTTTTACTGGGATTTGGACCCACAACCTTTGCATTCTTAGCTCAATTCTCTACCAACTGAGCCACAGGAAAGTGTTTCTGAACAAATCTTTGTTAAGAACAAGAGTTGATCCTTTCACTTTTTTTATATCATTGTTTTCGCTAAATTAGATCACTAAAAATGCTAACAACTTTATCAGGATACCAGAGCTGTCATTAGTGGGAGTTCCACCCATTGGATTCAAGGTCTTATTGTTTGGCTTTGACCCTGCTGTCCTCTATGTCTTGACATGATCAATAATTTTGTTTTTTGTCACTTTTTCACGATTCTCTATTCAGTAAGGTTTGTTTGCTTTTCAATTGGATGCTGGTGTCACTTCTGAGTGACACTTCATGGCTGTCGCAATGTCACAGCATGATGTCACTTCCACCACAATGATGCTGGAACTGCTTCTCTGCAGTCAAAGATCCAATCAGCAATTCCCACGTCAGCTCAAACCGACTCTGCCGTGGAACTTCGTCAAAATGGGTACACAAAAACAGAATACTGGGTCAGAACCAATGAAAAAACCTTCATAAGTGTTTTGCACCACACCATACCACACTTTGGGAAAGCTCCATTTCCGTACCTTCAGATTTGCATATTTTCAGCTTCATATATATCAAATGCACGGGGTGCTTTATTTTTTGTTTTTGTTTATTTTTATCAATATAGCAAGTGCTTGTTTCATGTAAATAAAACAATCGTTCCTTCTCCATTTAGTGGTGACTCCACTAAGCAAGTGCTATCACCCACTCCAGGTTTTTGCAAGCTTTTCAGAGTTTTCTGGGACTTTACTGGCACTTCATCTGAAACTGTAACCTTGACAGATCGTACCTCCACTAAGACACTGTTTAGAGCGAAATCAGAGAGGGTCAGTGAAATTTCAGGACTTTGTAGTAAAGTCTTGTTCCTATGTTTACCATTGTTTACCTATGTTGTCTTTCCAGCTCCTGTGTTCCATACATTTATTTAAACTGCAGTGAGGTCTTCTCTGCAATTAAAACTCATTTACTTTAATTTAAATCTGTATATATTCAACACTCAGTTGGATAATTCAGAAGGAATATTCAGTGCTTCAAGCTTCACATAGCAGCTAGTGTAGTTCAGGGTGAAACAGCATTATGATTCCATGTTTCTCACAAGCTCAACAGTCCTGATTTCTTGTCTGTTTGTGAGCCGTGCTTGCGAGAGGCTCCTCTGAGGAAGAAAGTGAATGCAAAGAGTGACAATCAAACAAATTCAAAGGACAGAGTGAAGCCGTGGTGACATGAAATGGCTTTTGACGCAGCACTTTTAAGAGTGCCGATAAGCATCCTCTAGTGTCTGTCAAATATATTCAAGCCCATGCATCCACGCTTCCACTGAAGTGCAACCAGAGTTGGGGGAAATGAGTATGAAATGACCTTTTTGTGTGTCTGTGAATGTGTGCATATGTTTGAAGATGAGACAAGGTGCTTGCCTAATCCCAGGTTCCTTTGCGATTGCTGTTGCAAATGTCTCCATCTGGGCTAATCTTCTTTTTCTCATGCCTTGTGAGGCCTTCAGAGTTAACGTGACATTTCCAGAAAATTAGCCTTTCAAGTGACCTAAGTGGCTGTCTGTGTATTTAGAGATAGTGGGACAGATAGCTTCTCTTGTTTGTTTATTCAAGGCGCTTCTGGAAACCTTGAGGCTTGTGCTGTTGCTATAAATTCATATTCTTTTTATGAATGTAGGAAAGGCATTTTCCATGGGTGGTAGCACAAAACTGCACCCAGTTCACATTTCTTTTGAAGAACACAGAAATGTAGTGGACAAATGTAGTGTAGTTTTCAATTGTTTGGTGCCAAAAGAAGCCCACGGTTTCAATGTGGCTCTTCTTTAATACAGATGTTAACAAAGCTAGATTTTAACTTTTTTCTTATTTTCTATGTTGAGAGGTCAAGCCAACTATCTCAATAAACCGAAATCTTAGCCTCCAGAAACATAAATAATAAGTTCTAAATAAGGATTTAAGACTAATCTTAAACTAAATACTTTGCACTGCAATAAGTTGAGATTGAGTCAGATGTTTTAATGACGACAACATTTTCAAAATAAAATGTATCATATAAAAACAATAAATAATGGATAAAATAGATAATTTTAAACCCCAATTAAAGGGGTCATGGCTGTGCACGCTGCAAAATTCATTGACCGTGACTTGATGCTTGGTGTCCCACTGCTCTTTGTAAATCTTCTCCAAGTCATTAAGGTTTGGAAGTTGGAACACAACTTCCTCAATTTATTTATTTATTTTTTTAAATATTTTATTCAATTGAAATAAGATTGGCTAGGGGACTCCACAACCTTTATGTGCATCCTCTTGAGAAACTGTTTTGATACCATAGCTGTGTGCTTTGGGTCATTATCATATTTATTTCGTCCATTTTTTTTAAATCTGTGAATGAATATTCCATCTTATTGGTGTGCCATTTGTTTTTGCATTACATTTCTATAGGCTTGCTAATCATATATGCTCATCATCACGAATGATCAAAAATACCCAAACAGTCTCGTTTTAACTCTATTCTGAGTGCATTTGGTCCCTCTCTGAATAGTTATAATTATTTTGCATTTTCCTGTGCTGATTTGAAGAAAAAAAAGAGGAAAATAGATAATTAAATAACTCTTTCTCAGAGTCGGTTTAACTCTACAGAGTGGGACCAAATACACTCTGAGTAGAGTTAATTTTACTCTTAGGATTTTACTGTGCATTTTTCAATAAAAATCTGTTTGTAGCTTTCTCAACACATCAAAAATATAACAGAGCATAGCCACACCACAACGTATCTATCCAGTAGCTTCTGTAAAATGTGGATATGTGCATTTTAAACATGAGTGTCATGCACTGCAGGCATGCCCACACACTTTACAGCAGAGCAAAGGGGGATGTGGCGCATGGAAATGGGTTTGGATAGAAAATTAAGTTCAAAGGTCACACGGCCCGGTCTGAAGGGTAACAGCAGATGAAATGTGGCTATTTGTTTTAAGCCAAGACTGATTTCATCTGGCCTGGAAAAGGTCAATGTGACATGAAAAAGGGATTGCTTCTCATTGGTGCTAGGGAGGCTGCTGCTCTCTAGGCGCCTGTGTTTACTTGCGTATTTACACTTGGGCTTACTAACCATGTCATTATTCACTCCACAACAGCATCTTCTCGAAGCTGCGAGCTACGGCCATCTGCTTCACAGCTAAACATGTTTGTACTTTTGCACAATGGCTCAAGCTCTTTGATCTTGATGCAAATTGCTGATGTACTTTTATTATTTTCTCAATTTCAGTGTTTTTCTTTCAGGAGCGAAAATGCTCCTCTATTTTCCACAACCCTTTACTCTTCAAACCTATGATAATCAGCTGTTATTATCAGCAAACATTATTTAAAATGAACATGGCGCTGGATTCTAAATGGTGCTTTGGTTTACACAAGGTAATATATCTATGAGCCTTATGCCCTTAGCAGCCCGAACACAAAAGGGAAAATAAATAAGGGCAAGACAGACTCTCAAACCGGCATCTTGCCTTTAGGGGCCAGAGAGTACGGAGAGGACACTGGGGTCAGAGTGGTTTGATTTGTATCTGAGCTCCTGTGGGATGGAGCCTCAGTGCAAGCGAGCTGCCTCTTAGCAACCCCAGTGCACCCGGACAATAAGCCTGGATGCTGCGAGATGAATGAGGCCCATGTTCAGCCATCGTTTGCTGTAGGGATGAGATGTAGTTCAAGCCTTTGAACAAGGGTGTAGCAGATGCTTGTTCAAATCAATAAATGTGTTTCAAAAGAATCATGGTACACTTACACACAACTAAAGATACATGCATAAATGAAACTGGTGCATGTGATTTGAGGATATTATATTAAATACTCACAAAAAATCCACCTTGTGTGGTTGTATTACACCATTGTTTCATTGGATCAGAAGAAGTCAAACTTTACTTTTACTGTGGAATCCTGTCCAAAAAGCCACAATTTGACACTGAAAACAATCTATGAGTAATTTTAGATTGAAAAAGCTTGTAGACCTCAGCAGCCTTCATAAACAGGGAGTATTTTGTAGGATGTCAATCTGACCTTGAGACTGTTACAGAGAGAGAGCAAAGCTGTCCTTTCGGACTTAGAGCCAAAGTTTTGTTCTGAATATGGTTTCAAAATACCAAGGAAAGATGGAATTATAACAGTTTTACTGGAACATCCAAGTAGTGACATTACTTTACAGTAGTTTACTGCTTGTTTTTTAGATGCTTAGGCTTTGAGTTTTGTTTAAGTTTTTTTATTATTATTAAATTTATTGTCAGTGAATCCTGTATAAATGTATTCTGTCTGAGAGAAATCTGTGTAATTGCATTTACACAAATATATGAATGCAGGGATAAGATTTAAACATGAAAGTCAGCTAACTGTATATTAACTCAAAAAGGAATTTAAAAGTATAAATCAGAATAGTAAAAAAAAACGTTTTTTAAGTGTGCTATTTAATGTATGTTTTCAAAATGGTGGTAGTATTTAATACTATATAGAGTCAATGGCACACACTGAGGCTTTTACTCTTCTAGAAATTCACGACAAAAAAAAAACAGATATTACATATATTTAGAAAAAAATCTTTCTTTTTTTTAGAAATGCAAGGCTCGATTAAGATGCATTGAAAATGAAAGTGACTTTAAATCAGGCAATTAATACATGTTGTTGAGATGGGGGAAGGGTTTAGAAGAACCAAGGCAACAGCAGAACTAGGCCAGGCTGGCAGAAGAGTGATTTGGCGCATTAGACTCCTGGTGGGACGTCTTCTCTGAAATATGCAGCCACACACTCTACCTTTTTGTGGATCAGGAATACTTAAGCAGGTACAGTGATCACAGGCAGTTTAGCCCCAGACCATCCCCCAACACAAGCGTTATTTATTTATTTCTTTTATGCCACCTGATATATGCCTATAACCCGATGACGATAAATTTATTGGACACCCATGTTGTGAAACAAGGGGAGTAATTAACAGCACAGACGGGAAACGTGCTATCACCTTGCAGGGTTTGGGCATCTGAGTATGTGGTCTCTTTCATTTTAATTAAAAGAACACCATGAGTACGCTGCTGAAAGAGGTACAAAGAAAGGTCAGTGTCTTAGCAAAGTATACACTTTGCACGGGTCGTCCCACTGAGTTCTGAGCTCACTGATTCATTGTGCCCCTCCCTCATCCAGTGAGAGATCTTAATGAGTCAAGCTCTAATGAAGAATAGGCTTTCAGTGTTATCAAATGCCATTCACGTGGAGAGGGTGCATTGTGGTGCCAAGAAAAAGCTTGTTTTTATGGATGTGTGGGTCTCCAAACTTTACAATACCTGTTTTGTATTAAAATATTTTATTTGATTGTCTTTCAACATGGCTGTTTAAGAAATATGAAGCAACTCATTGCAGCAGTGAGAGTAAAATAACTTGTCATCGCCCTTATCTTAATTATCTAATAGGAGGCTCCTACCTATTGCCTCTTTTTTCAACCAGGCAGTGAAAATAACATTTTTGTCCCAGAAACTGAAATTCACAATTTCCATGAGTCACAGTTTTGGACACATAGATTCAACACTCAGTTAAAATACATTTAAAAAAAAAAGGAAATAAAATGAATAATTGCCTTTATGTTATTTTCAGTACTATATCACATACCCAGTACATCAAGCAATAATTAATTTATTCAGCAAAAAATATTCTGGAGTCAGTTGTTCTTATGCCTGGATGTCAACAAGGAGTCATTTTACAAACCAAACATTGTAGGAATAAAGGAACTTTGCCAATTGGACCTCGAGGCTTTCAATAAAGAAAAAAGGTTTATTCAGCGTCTCGAAACAAGTTAAAAATAGAACAGACATAACAAGGTAAAGTTTGACCTCTTGCTGATTTTGAATCTTTGTCCACAGTGATCAGTCTTAAATGAAATTGTAAGTTTAATAAATGTAAATAAAGCGCGGCATGGTGGCGCAGTGGGTAGCCTTCCAGTTAGAAGGTTATCGGCTCACCGGTGACCTTCCTGGAAGGAGTTTGCATGTTCTCCCTGTGCTTGCGTGGGTTTTCTCCGGGTACTCCCCCACAATCCCAAAAACATGCGATAAGGTTAATTGACTAATCTAAATGAATGTGTGAGTGAATGTTGCCCTGCGATGGACTGGCGACCTGTCCAGGGTGTACCCCTGCCTTTCGCCCAATGTGTGCTGGAAATAGGCACCGGCAGACCCCCTGACCCTGAAAGGGAAGAAGCAGGTATGAAAATGAATGAATGAATGTAAATAAATAAAGTAATTTAAAAAAATTTAATTTATTTGACTGTTTAAAAAATAAATGCTTCTAAAACTGGGTTCTGGGTGAAAGTGCTTTGGTCAGATGAGACTAAAATCCAGCTGTTTAGCATGAAATCAGTTGGAGCAATAAATCAGCACTAAATGCTGCTTATGAAACTTGCTGACATGATGGCACTGACCCCTTTCTCAAATCTGATGACACATGTCCAGTTTGCAACAAATTATTCCATATGGTTTTAAGATTGCTTTCCTTAAAAGGTGACACATTTGCAGCAATATAAAAGTCACAATAGACAGGGTAAAAGTATGGCCAATTTAACAAAGGAGTGGCTAAAACAAGTTGTTAAGTTCCTGAAGAGAACTAGCCATTTACCAGAAATAGTTCCCGTAGAAAAACTGTGGTGGAATCTAAAGGTTTGATTTCAATACTATCACCACAAACATCTAATGACTTGGATCAATAGTGAGACAAAAAACTACCCTAAATAAATACAATTATACGAACTGATTATTACTCGTTATTTGGAAAAATATGCACATATGGCACAGTGTTAAAGTGGTTTGACAATTTAGGAAGCAAATATGGACATTATTAAGAAAAATTAAATTAAATAAAAAAATGAAAAAAACTTAAATGCGGAATCCTTCTCGCGATATGACAGGTAATGATTTGCAGGTTGTTATGAAAGCAGTGATGGTTGAAAATGCTGCCTAATGGCATACATTTATTTTGTTGAATGCCATATTAAAACTCTGAAATGAAATGTATTTAGACTTTTTATATCTATGTATGGCATGAAACTGTACTCACAATGAATAGATGTCAAAAATGTTTTTGCAGTCATCAATGTTTATAAGATCTCGCCCTCATATTCTCTCACCTTCTCAGGGAACAAGGTCATTACATTCCCAACATAACGGTGAGAAGTAATCACAGAGCGTTGATGAAGAAAGCAACTGTAATGATATTTTATGTTTCTCTTTTTTGTGTGTTAGAGTCATTAGCTTCATCTTGACATCATTCCATCAGGGGCTATTGAAAGCTGGTTGGAAAATCAATAGGAATGAGATTAGCTGGTCGAGGTGGGGTTATGAGGTTAGTGGCCAATATGCAAGGTTCACAGAGCAACACCTGTGCTTTTTGAACTTCAAAACACCAAGAAAGAGATGCTGTGTTGTAAACACATGTCAAGGCTGGTTGTACATGCTGGATTACGTCAGGGCGAGAGACCCAACGTTGTGCAGTTGTTTGGCATCTTAAAATAGTGCTTAGTCACCTGAACTTGATGCTATCTAAAATTCTTCCTTTTTTATTTTAATAAAGAAAGCGTTTTTAATTTTTTGGAATTTGCTTCAGAAATCCCCTTTAAAATGTTTTTTTAGTGCCAATGCTTGATCTTAGTAAAACACCAGCTTTTTTTTTTTTTTTTTTTTTTACAAATGTTTTTTTTAAATAACATTATATAATCCATCGGCATCCTTCCGCCTTGAGGGACGATGGTCTAGCTCCATTTGAGCCTACCTACACCGCTGAGAATGGCTGTCCAGTTAGACTCGGGAATGGCAGTCCCTTCCATGACAAACCTGAAATCGTACTCAAGAAATAATAATAATAATAATAATAAAATAATTTGATTTTTATGTTTTATAATAAAAATTATGGCAAAATAAAAATTCACAATACCTAAAAAAAGCAAAACTGTGAAACTATAAAACAACAGGAAAACGTTATACACTGTTCCTAACACTTTTTGTACCATGTTGCTTTTTGGTGCCAGAACTTTTAAAAACGCAAGCCAGATAACAGGTCTTGTACTTCCAAAGCTTATCCAGTCTTTGGTCAACTAGATGGCACTGATTTTGGGTCTGTAAAAAGACATTTTCTGACAATTTATCTTTGAAATTGCTTGCAAACTATGTCAAAACTATTGTAATGTTCATTTAAAACCAAAAATGTCAAAACTAATAACCTTTTTGAAACCTGCACATTGTATTTGAATCAAAATGTAAAAATAAGTGAGTCGTGTCATTCTTACTTTATTCAAAACAGCCACTGTGATTGACACCGGTGGGTGCAGAGACTTCTGAGTGTTAAAAAACATGAAATTCATCTGCACAGTATGAGCATACAATATAACTACATGTCTTATTGGATTCTTTGTTGCTATTAAAACACTCTTTGATTGTCCTTTTGAAGAAAACATTTTTTTCCCCAAATTTAATATTAAACAATAACACAGCAAAAAAAAAAAAAAAAAGAAAGACCCTTCAGCATCTTTCTAGCACACATGCTGACACACTCACACGATAAAGTAATTGATTTGAGGAAGGTCTGCTTATTCCCATCTCCTGAAGTGCCACTTGAATTTTCTGTTGGGCATAACCACATTAGGGGTCAGAGGAGCAATGGGTAATGGTGATCGTCTCATCACTTCATTCTCTATCCAATAGTCTTTTCATTAAGTGTTTCTGGTTGTTAGCAGTGACTTTAAAGTGGCGAAATAGAATTACTTCATTCCTCATTCTTTTAAGCAGAGCAAATGGATAATTTTAATGTGATGAAATAAAAAACCCTAATGGTAATAAGAAATGCTTGAAACAGAGATTCGATCAATTTTAACATCCATTTGGAAAGACATTAACAAAGCTTGCACAGAACGACCCACAGTGACCTTTGAAATGTGTCCAGCACATCAGTAATGATGAAGAATTTAGCTCCAATAGTTGCCTGAAGTAGCAACCAAAAATGTGAACAAAAATAGAGAGGGGCAGGCTGTCCAGTGTTTAATGTCAAGAGATATTTTCTTGTAGTAACCACATTTTATACAAAGAATCAACTCTGAGAGGAAGGAGAAAAACGAATTAATCTTCATTAATGATTCTAATAACCTCAAATATTCATAGAAAGTAACAATATATTGTATGTGAAGACAGTAAGACTTGAGTTTATATTTTTATAAGTCAGATGCCATGGAAAATCCTCTATTACACCAATTACTGCATTTATTAGCCATGTTGCTCACGGTTCGCTCGTGTGATGTTTCGGTACGCTTTCGATACAGCAAAAAGTTTCTGTGCTTTTTGTGTGTGTGTGTGTGTATTCATACAAACCTACAACTTTTGTATGGTCCAAAAGTTGTACTTGTACAAACCAACAAAAGTATGGTCTTTGCCTTTTTGTTTTACATTAAACAATCATCGAGGTATATCTTCTGGGCTTAATATTTTATGCAAATGAAACAAAACTTCCTTAAAACCAGTTTTTTTAAGATATGAAGTGTAATATTTAGGTATAAAATTTAGTCCATTTTATTTAATTTGAGCTTTTAGCACAACAATAGCGACAACAATAGTTTTGCTCAATTCTGTCGGCACCATCATCGCTTTAAAAGGAAAAAAAATAATAATATGCTGTCGTTCATGGATGACGGCCACTCACTGCGCAAAATTCATCCGCGAGACAAAACAGACCTGTCATAATAGATACTCGACTGCTGCAATGCTAGGTTAAATACTAAGTTAGAATAATATGATCCTGCAGGCTGTATGTTTAACATTTAGTTTTCTGCGTTGTGAAATGATGACAACAACTGCTCACTCTTCATTTGTTTTATTACATCTGTCAGACAGATAACACAGGCAACGCATTCACTAACTGCGCTGATGCAGTTCCAAAAGATAGAACAGGAACAACGTCAGACCATTCCATTCCACAATAGAGGGGTGTGTCCAATTAATTACTAATGGATTGTACCATTTTTTGGGTACTGCAAGTGGAAACCCTGAAACGAATGCTGTATGCCGAACGGTTCAATATGAATATGTGTATTAGGCATATAATAAAAACTGCATAATCATTTTTTTTTATTATATAAAAGATTACATTTAAAAAATACTCCATAATATTATAATTATATCCAGTTATATACCTTGTGTAGCCAGGTTAATGGTACATGGGCTATTTAGTGGGCACTAAATATACACTGTATACACTAAAAGTGGGCTATTTATACACATTCTGCCTTTACTTGTCGCTTGAAGTAACTGAAAAAATCAGACAGGAGAAAATGGTGGACCTACCTATTTTTATGTGTAATTGGCCATATTGTCTCAGGAGTTAATTGGTTTCTCAGAGTCCAGGTAGTTACTAAATGTTTTGGCAGCATTAGAACCTCAGCACTTTTCCATTAATGGTGCGTGAAATGAAATGTTTGATACTGCAAATAAAATCAGTGATATTCAAGGATGTTATGGTAGGTAATGCGTTGAAACAGCCATTTAATGGGTCCTGGAAGATTGGGGTAGTGTCAGCTGGAACCGCCAGGCCCTCTCCTGACATTGCTAGTTGCCTCTTCATTCTCTTAACGACTGTCTGCTCTGATTACACAGCCATCCGCAAGCTTAAAAACTACAGAGACATGCTCTATTAGTAGTCCAATTAGAGTCATTAGCATATTCAGCCTTCATTCTGCCCCGGTGATTGTGAGACACTACACAAGGAGCTTTGAGGAAACCAAGTAGCTATAATGACCAGATCCAAAAAGTCATCCCTTCAGTTTCCCTGTCAATGCTTATCACATCAAAATAACAAAGGTTTTTGTCTGACTAAATGTGGTAAACATTTAGTCAGACAATGTATAACATGTATTACTTCCTGGATTCTGGCTCATGCATTCCTGACAACAGATGCCTTTCTGTTCAAACTTGAGAATCATACAATATTTTTTTTTTATATCTTGAAAATATCTCATTGGGGTTGATGCTGTTTGGAAGAAATTAACCAATTAAGGTTTGCAAACTAGCTTTTATTATAATCATTGATAAAAGAAAATAATGGAAAGCATTCTACGCTTAGCAGCTGTGAGAGGAAGGGAGACGGTTTTGCTTACTGTCATGTCTGAATGATGGAGAAGGTCCATCCTGTAAGTTATATCATGTTCGTTAAGCAAATCCAATGGCGTGTGTTCTTTGCAAAACAAAATAACATTAAACATGTTAAAGCAGCATATATTATTATGGATTATCTCTGATCTCTTGAGTACACAGTTGATTAATTCTCCAATATTTGAAAGGAAACTCCTCCCTTATTGAACTCATGTAATTCTATGTTATCTCTTCAAAATGTTATTGAGCTTTTTTCTCTCCCATTGTCCAGGTATGTGTCCATTTTATCTTAGTGATCAAATGTTGTAAATTTCATTCAAACTAATCAATAGCAGGATATTATTTCTTGAGATATCGATATACTTAAACTTGATCAGTGATGAGGAAGCTTGTATGGTAACCACATGTGCATGCAAAAAAAATAATGATTAAAAAAGTATAGTGACATGTAGTCACACATTTCTGTATATTTTTAATCTTTAATATTCCATGTATTAAATAATTGTGTATTATATCCATCCCACCAACAATGTAATGTTGGCAAATGTTACAGGTTTACCATCCTGTTTTGATTTGTGAGTCACGCCCTCATTGGTTATATAACCTATATCACATTCACCAACTCTTGTAACTTTGCATCTAAACTGTGCATCTAATAATTGTCCATTTTTCCTGTGTGTGAAACTTTATTCAGCATTAACCGGTGACAGTTTTGACATTGATAAATTGCATTGCTGGTGCCAGACTGCGTGCGGGGGGATGACTGACAGCTTTTAATGAGAGCAGCAGTGTGACAGTGTCAGGTGCTGATGGAAATGAGGCCTAGTTTTACCTTTGCAAAGGTTATGTCCTTTTTTCTCAACAACGCCGTTAACTGTTGATGATAAGAGCTTACCTGACAATCACTTCTGCTTAATTGATTTTCTTCACTTTTTTAACTAGTCTAAATATGTATATTACACTACTTTCAGCAGATAGATCTCTGCAATGACTGCTAGGCAATAGACTTTACAACAGAATTTGTTAAGAAGGCCATATCAGCTCTACTGTAAGTTACACCAGTGTATTTGCAATGTGACTACAATACAGATAACGGAAATATATTCCTTTTGTCCATTGTTTTTAGAGTGATTTAGGCATTGTTCCACAATGTTTACAAGATGTATAAGGGTGGCTAGTAAAAGGGGGCTAGTAAATAAAAAAGTCTATGTTTACTTTTAATTATTAAAAAATAAATAAATAAATATTTAGGTTGCTAATTCAATCCCCAACTCTAGTGGGACTTCACACTCTCATAATCACAGTAGAAATTCAACATATTTGTGCTTAAGCTACTGATGTTATTTTTCAACATGCCCTTGTATATTTATCATATCGTTTATCATTTAGAGATTTGTAAAACATACTCTTATGATCACTGCATGTAAATTTACATCGCTGCACAGATGAAAAACATAATTGTCAGAAACTCATCGGACCAGAATTATCCAATTTCTCGTGAGATTTGGAACAACTTATACAATGTTTGTTTTACAATTTCACTTTAAAATTGGAGACTAGTAGCCACTTGCTTGTTTGCAGCCCCCCTTCCCCCCCCCAAAAAAAGAGTAATTGTAATGAGATACTACCCACTCTTATAATGCACTGAAAACAGAAAAGACTACCCAACGTCTTGTGAGATTTACAAATGACTATATATCTATACATATATATAGTACACTGAACACACTGAAACAAAAAACAATATGCAGTGCTATTATAGCCTCCCATCAAGTCAGCTTCCTCAGTAAAGTTTGCATGCTGTTCCCATGCTTGCAATAGTTTCTTAAAGGTATTTTAATTCCTTTAAACAGTCCAAAAACATAGGAATCAATTTGACTGTGGTAATCTGTCCAATGTTTCCCTTGTTTTTCCACCAGGCTAGCTATAATATGCACCAGCCAACTCCTATGACCTTAATCAGTGTAGGAGATGAAGGATCACATCACTATAATTTCAACATAAAATAATCTATGCATAGAGAGCCAACAGCATCATCTTCATGTTCACAGTTAAAAAAGCATATATTTATACAGAACATGCATTTTCCCAAGGGGACATTTTGAAGGATTTAATAGTAAAATAGTGCTCAGTACATGACTTTGTTATTGATACAAATGGCCATCCCCATGGAAAAATACATCTCTTAAATCTGGTGTAACTTTGTCCATATTCTCAGGGTTCAACTATGTTGAGTGAACACATATTTTATAAAATCACACTCTTTTTGGAGAGGTATGAACTGTTGAACCTGCTACATAAACGCTGCAGCAAATTATTATAAAGTACTAATATCAAAGAATTGCCTGCTGGGCCAAGGTTATCCTTCCATATTGCAGCCATGGATCACAGTGAAGTTGTCTTCCTGTGTGGCTTGATAGCCTGATGAGGCCTTAGAATAATAGAATATGTCAAGCGGGTTGAAGTATACAATGCTTTGAAATTGAATGCCTGGACATGTCCCATACTCTCACATCTGTTTCACTGTCTCATATGCAATAACAAAAGCACTGTATTTGCCTTGACTTGGTGTGAAATAATATGCTGGCTTTGCAGAAACTTTCCAGTTAAATTGCTCATAGATGTCCATTCACAAAAGTGTCCCTCAAAGAAAAAGCTCAAGGGCAAGACCTGTGATTGATTTCCATTTTGCCTCTTGTTTATGTGCCAGCCGTATCATTGCAGGTCTTTGGCAAGCGATTTTGAAAGCATAGCGAGACACAGCATTTTGTGAATGAATGGTTTCAGATTCATGGATTAAAAATCATTGGCAGCGAGTGTTTATTTTCCTGATGACTTTCAGTTCATTTCAACTATCAATAAACTATATATGTAAGATCCATAAAATCAATCATAGATTTCTGAGCAAATCTGAAGCCATTCAAAGATGAGCTTGAAGGCAGGATATGGAAGGGGCAGAGTTGCTGCAATTATAACCTAAGTGTGCTTTCATACATAAAACCAGTCAGGGTTTATTCAGTGCCAATTGTAATAACTGATACACTGTCGCTTTTATCTCCCATGTTGGGTCATTTTTACTTCACATTGACCAATTTGGTATGAAATCGTCATGTGACAATATCCACCCAACTCAATGACCAGTTGTGTTAGGGAATTTTGGACACAACTTTTTGTCCAAAATTGAACAAAAACATTTGAAAAATCACAATGGAGATCATAAACGATAATCTTCAAAAATGAAGAGTCAATTCCAATGTGGTAGAGTTTCTAAAGCACTGCAAAAAATAAATTTCACCATCCCACACACAGCTGACCACCACAGTTGGTCTAGATCAAAAGGATTCTTTCACAATCGCTCTTGAGATCCCTTGGAAGGGAACTGAGTCCATCTATTTAAGCAGGTCTAATAACGTTTTGGTCCACTTTTGGTGTGTACTGGAGTTTAAATGTTGCATCCTCAAATGAATTATTCAAAAAGGGTAAAAGCTCATTAAGACCACACTTATTTGTTCTGGTCAATGCATGTCTGTCAGATAAAAAAAAAATGTCAAACATACATTAACTCTCCAATGGAACAAATGAGAACACAAACTGTTGATCCTGAATTTCTTACATTCCTCCACCTGAAAAACCCAATGATAACATTTATTTTCTTGTCCCAAAACCTGTTTGATTAAAGAAACACTACAATTGAAATGGAATAATCCATGCCCAGAACACAAAAGCCAATTTGACTTTTTTGTTTGCTACTATTGGCATAATTCTATGACAAGAATCATGTGATATTGTGAATGATGTATGAGACCAGACCCAGTAACTTGTGGGACGACTGTATTATCAAAGTTTTGTGTTTTTATTCAGCAGTTAGAGGTTGTCTAAACTTACATGATTTGTTATTTTGATATATGATCTTATCTGTAACAAAATTTTATTGAATCCTTCATTTTAACGCATAACTTGATTGTATGTGTCTTCGACCCAAAATTAGCTCAAGCCTAAAATAAACAATTTTAAAATGAACAAAGTCCCAAAAAATGTCAACGTTTTTTCCAGATTGCTGATAGTATCTATATCAGGGTTTTAAAAACCAGTGTGCTGTGGAAATATGTAAACAATTAAAAATACATTTTCTTTCTGAGAAAGACTATTTTGTCAATATAGGCTACAGTTTTTTTTTTAAACATTTCTTTAAAGTGTGCTTTGTGATTTTTTTTTCAATGAAATCAAAATTGCCTTGGTTAAAAGTAATAAAAACAACATAAAATGCATTTAACTGTATTTACATGAAATTATCACAATAACCACAACAAAACTTTTACAAATGGTATAATGGAAACAAGTAAGTGGAGATGGAAGTACTTTATTTTGTACTATAAAAAAATTGCTGAGTTACTGACTGAATCTTGGTACAATCTCATATTATTTAATGTCACTCTGCCTCTAGCAGCATGTCATGGGTTATGGATAGCATGCTAGCAGTGTCTTGAAAAAGCCCTGTCATTTAAACGCATGGTAAATCTCTGAGCAATAGCCCTCCGTGCTATTTCCCTTCCATCTTACGACTATATAAAGCCCTCATATTAAAGGCACCACAAGGTCTAACATTAATATGCTTTATGTTTGACAAGAAAAAGCTCTCCTGTCTATAAGGGCACACTCCAAGACCTTTTCACTTCACTGGATTTGTCACTCATTCATGATTGAGCTTCTCCCTTATTTGACAGAATATAAGAATTTCTGATTTGATTGTTTGTTCAAATCAATCTAATGGTGTGGAAAAAAAATTATATTCCCCTTGCATCTTTCTGTCATGTTTTTTAATATTCTCATTTTATGTTTAATAATGGTTTAATAATAGATCATGCTTATGGTTTATTTAAAAATGACCTTTGAAAATAATACCTTTCAAAATATCAGCCTCTCAGAAAACATTCAGCTTTACACTTGTGCTGTTCTGTGTTTACTATTTTTATGTTAAGATCTATCAGTGAAATTTATGTTTTATGAGACAAAATAAATGCTGGCTTTTTCCTTATTCATACAATTTAAGAAAATACAGAATGAATCTGCATTGATATGGTTTAGCTCTACTCGCAATGATTCATCTTTGAGTTCCCACAAACCTCCAGTATAGCCCTGAGTGGGCTTGTTTAGACGTGTCACTCAAGATGCGTCACTCCGCTACATTACTCTAGATCCTTTCAGTGACATCATTGGGAATGTGACCGAAAGCAAAATTTCTTTAAATATCTTTTTTTTTTGTTTCTTTTTGTACTGCCTTGATCTTGATGGACTCGGCCTACTGCAATCAAAGAATGTTTGGGTAATTTGTCTTCTTAAAAAGTAGTAGAGGTAATTTTTATGAAACAATTTATGTTGCATACTGTAGCAATGTATGTGGAGAGTGGCCAATTGGTGAGCTGTTTTTACTGGACAATCATTGAGCTCAACAGGTTGACCAGGATGTTGTGACATGTTTTTCTTTCCTATCAGAGAAAAGCACCACTTGGCCAAACTTACCTCGCTTAGGATCTCATTCAACTTTATAAAACATGTGGAAAGATCTTGTAGGTTGACTAAAAACTCAGATATATATTTAGAATGAACAAACCTAATCATAGACATATGTTTTTATTTAGTTGTTAGTTCACAGCCCGTCACCAGAGAGTGATACAGATGTTGCTTGAAAAAAAGCAAGGGCAATGATAATCTAAATGTTAAATCAACTGAAGATAGGCAGGTTTAATAAACAGCTAATAAAAGATTGAAAATGTATTTTCCCTACTTTTTACTTTAGCTCTAGTTTGGGGACTACATATGATTGATGGATTGATGAGTGTTATCGATACTAATGATAAACAAATAATCACTAATAATCACTAACAGAGACTCATTTGAAAGTGAAAATAAATCAGCTTTTTAATTACTATATATTACTAGTGGGGGGAACATTTTTAAAGTGACCGTACCCTTGAAAATACCCATAGTAGCCATTTGCTATTTGCAGCCAGTGGTTTTACTTGGACGCATTAGAAGGATTTTCAGTACTTATATTTCAAATGTTTGTGTCATTAATATGATAAATGAAGCACTTGAGATGAAAATGTTTATATATATTTTCTCTTTGCAAGTGTTTCTTTAGGTACGAGGAATGTTTGGTCTCTCTGTCTCTGTACAATAGGTCTACTTCAAAAAGAGAAGATGAATAAAGCAAATGCTCTTTATTGCATTCTGACTCCAATTAACATTCATTATGTGATGAGTTTCTGGTCATACATGAGTAAAAAGTCAGGGGAGAGTGATCTATTAATAACATCAAACTGTGGGGAAAAAAGGTGCAAAAAATCAGCCAAAAATACTGACTGTTCACTACTTGCAATTTAAGTCACATTATTTGAGGTGTCAGCTAAGTGCATAATTGTAAATGGAAAACTCTGTATTGTGTACAAAGACTGAATATCAACCAGATATACATGGTTTACTAATGCTTGCTGATCCACCAGGCTTTACTCTGGAAAATAGACCCACCGATCCAGCATTCCAGCGACCATGCTTTAATTTACCGGTACATTGACACGGTGAAAATGCAATCCATAGAGATATAGGAATATAGTACATTATCATTTACAGCGTTGGTGGATTCTACTTTGTAAGTATTGTGCTTACACGTATTTACCCCTGTAAGATTGAAGAAGGAATTGTTCTCTCCTGAAAAGATTACATGTCTCCCACTTGTATTAGCTGGTAAACATGCAGGCGGTGATTCCACAATGAGTCTGTTCTTTGTGATAAATATTCACTGGCTGATGACTGGCTCTGATAACCGATGTGTCTCTCGAGGTTATCTGCTGGGCTGTCACATTAGGATATTTTTATCACTGTTTATCTTTTATCAGTTTGCCTAGTGGCTACCTATAGAAATCATAGAAAGAACAGGATTTTTCCCCCCACCAGTGGAGTTAAGCTGTAGCAAAAGGAATCCTTGGGACTTGACATAACCTTTTAGTATCTCTGTGAAATGATTGCGCACTGCATTGAAGCTGCGCAGCAGATAAATGTTAATAGTGAATTTTTGAGGATGAAGTAAATGTAAGGAAAGCTTTGCTTTAAACCATACTTGCTATTGTTTGGAATGGTATGATGGAAATGTCAATGGCTCTACATAATGCCAATATTCATCTACACTTTGTCCTCTGTGTACATTCGCCAACCAATAGGTAAAAAAAAAATAAAAATATTAGTGGGTGGATGAAATAAAATGACCTGTGCCTTGCAAGGTAAAACTGTTTATGTGTAATGAAATTATCGAAAACCCTTTCCACCAAAGAAAAAAATAATAAATTAATAAACAGACAGACACACTTTTATGGGAATTTTAATTCATGTGAGAGGTCAGTCATGGATGATGCATGAAAAGTTTCTGTCTTCGCTCTAATTTCAGTCATGTTTTTCACACCAAACTCTTCTGACTTTTTGGGCTGTCCTTTGTTCATTTTGTTATCCGACCATCTCCATTCTGTTCTCACAAGAGCATAGCGTGGAATTCATTGGGTAATACAGCTAATAATAATTGTATGCAATAGCCATCACAGTTCAAACATGGTTTTAGACTTCCAAGCAACAAGATGTTGTCCTGTGATGCCCCGTCAACCTGTCTAAGGTGTGCCCCTCCTATTTCCTGACGTGTGCTCGAGAAGGTGCCCGCAGAACCATGTGACCCTGAAAAGAAAGAAGCAGGTAAATAACACGAAGATGATGATGATGATGATGATGATGATGATGTAAGAAAAAGAAATGTTTTCTTCCCATGGGGCCCTTCCTGTCAATCCTCAGCTTATTTTGATTATCCCATCACAATCCTGATGTTAGTTATTATTGTCTATGATTGACACGTTGTTTCTGATCCAGACAGTATCTCAATCTTTGACCATAATCTAACTTTAAAACACTCTCTATTGAAGGTTGACCTGACTTTATAAATATTATCAGCAACCACGTTTGCTTGTTTGTGATCTTATCCACTGTGTTTTTTAGATCTTTTTATAAATGCATTTAATTTCAAACAAACAAATTAAAAATAGAAAACACATAAACTTGACAGAACAGTCTGTTTTCCAACATATGCTTTCTGTTTGCACCAATAGAACATAGTGTAACTATCTGCATATATCCTAAAACAATAAAAAGATTAATCAAATGTTTGCAAAAAGGAGAGGATGAAGAGAATACTATGCCAAAGCTTTGACAACAATCCTGATGGCAATTTCTTGATATGTTTCATTCTAATCGTAGAACTTTGCAAATCAAAAGAGATAAAAATCCACAATGCTGGGAAAGTGTCATCACCCACATAGGGGTTCTACAATAAAGGGCTAATTAATGAAACACTCGGGTTGAATTTAAAAGGTCTGGTCCAGCGGGTTTGCAAGCAACAGAGCAGATTTATTCTCTCCTCCATCTCTCTTTGGCAATTAGGCCTGTGAAGGTGGGACCCCGCTTGAAAGAGGCTTTTAGATTAATCATATTATCTGTTGCTTCTGAAACACGAGGCCTTCTTGACCTCGCCTTCCATAAGAATCCATTATCTTAAACTATCACAGTAATCCTGGCTTTAGGAGGGGGAGAGAGGGAAGCTCGAATCAAGCCTAATAGATAGCAAATAAGATTAATCTATGATCTAAGTGCCGATTACACTTGGACCTGCCCTTGAACACTCAGGTGTAACCTTGAGATCTGCATCTATTGCAGGCCAGCAATTGGATTGAAAGTCCCTAAAGGGCCTCAGGATGGGTGAGAGGGCCTTTGGCTTCACCCCGCCCTAGAGAGATCAAAGGCCAAGCAGCTTAACCCTCACAAAACCTGAAGGTGTTAAACATCTACAGCTAATGGCAACACACTGCTCCAGCCAAGATAAGTTCACATCCCCCTGATGTCTCCTCTCCATACTATTATACAAATGAACATAATGATGACTTGTCAATTGCCTACTGCACACAAATACATATTTTGACAGGTAATGATTGCAGGTGGAGTAGGGGAGACCCAAATCAATATGTAAATAATAAACCATCGGCTCAGTAGCTTCATCTGGAAAACATATCAATATATCATATTGTATATCAAACAGTATAAAGCATATGTATAAGATTATAGGGTATTTGATGCTCCTAGAAACTATTGATACTTCTCCTAAATGTACATTGTTTGAATGATTATATGATTCATTGAATTAGTTCAACACACACACACACATTGCTTTTATAGCAAATACCAGAACTGAAATTTATTAGTGATGTAAACACATGAGGTGGGGGTAAAGATATAAGGTATAAAGTACCAGTAAATGGTCTCAAGGAACTGGGAATGTGTTTGATCATTTAACCTGTCCATGGTGAAAGTTTCAAAGGTGATTTTTTTTTCCTCTAGTTTAAAACTAAGTTTATTCTGACCAGAATCAGGAAAGAAATGCATCAAACAATGCAGTCTTTGCTAAGCAGTACTGTAATATTCTATTAATTCCTTTGTGTCGCAACATCATAAAATAATGTATGATTACATTATTTACTAACACAAACTTAAGAAAAAAATCTCTGTTTTTTTTTTTTGTATGTCCAATTAGTTCCAGGAGGGCAGCAGTCCTGCACAGATCAGGTTCAACCTTAATGAAGCACCCGTGATCACATGGATCACGGGTCACCTTGGCTTCTTTGACGATAGGCTGTTTTTGATAGAAACTAAAATCTTCTGGGTTGCGACTACTTTGTGACTACATTTGACATGTCTGTTTTATTGCATGTCCACTAACTCCAATGTTATGACATACATGTAAACCATTGTTGAGTTATCAGCTAAAAACTTTCATGGCTGTAATATTTGTCTGGTTCCACCACTTTTCCAAATTTCCTCGCTCCCAACTCCCCTATCGTGTTCTATAACCCCTACTCTTTTGTATTCCTTTCATGTACTAGCTCCCCTGCTCCTAATTACAACCTAACCATTTAATGTGCATTTGTCTACTTTTTGTTAAGTTTGAATAAATCTATCTTTGTCTGCCTTTCTCTGCCTCTCAGGCCGAATCTGTCAGGTCCTGTCTCTAGATTCTGTTTGTCTTTTGGTTTTTGCTTTTATGCAGTGCTTCAAGTGGACAAAAAGAAGTGGAAGTACTTACTTTCATTTTTTCATCTTCTCCACCCTCATCTTGTCCTTCACTTCCAGCCTCATGCCCCTTCCCTTCCTCCAGGCTCCCCTGCTCTACCTCCTTCATTCTCTCCAGTACCTCCTTTTGCTTTAGAATGCAGAGGCATGTTCTCCACTAAACCGCATCCCTGCATGAGGGTACCTATGTTCTCTCAGCGCTGGGAGAAGTGGCGGTACTCTAAAGAGATTTTTTTGGAAGAGACGGTACTGAATACTGGTGGGTACTTGCCCACTTAAAGCTCTGCTTTCATGTATGTTTCTATTTAATGTTCCATGTTCCCAGCACAGTCTTCACACATTAATTAACCCTCATCTGAAACACCTGTGACCTACAACTAATCACTGTCCTCCGTACCTTCTTAAGCCTCATTCTCTCTTCGTCCTATCGCTTGAGCGCATTATACAGAATCTTTCCAGTAACCCTAAGTTCATTCTTAGTGAATCTGATGTTAAATTCCTTGATCTTGGTTTCTGGTTGTACAACTCTACTCATACTTTTGCTCACCTTCCTCCGGTTACTTCCTGTTCATCTAGGTAGGTTTCACACCAGTTTAGTTAAATTCAATTGAATTAGAGTGTTTTTTTCCATTTTGGTACAGTTTGTTTGGAGCCACCGAACTCTAGATCAGATGAAAATCAGACAAAAAAAAAAGCAGTCCGAGACCTGCTTGAGATTTTGGTCTCAGTCCGGTTCCAAACAAACTTTGAAGCTGTGTGTATGTGCTGAGAACATAATCAAACCAATAACCGATCCGGACCAAAAACAAAAGAGGACGGCAAAAAATTGCATTTTGAACAAATACAGTCCACGTAATCACTTATAATATTTTCAGTGTGAACTTAGAGAAGACCCCTTTAAAATATGTAACTAACAGCACAACATTGTGCTATGTAACATAACATCAACGAGCATATCTTAGAGTAGCCATATATATATAGGCTTGTTTAAAACAATGCCCTTAATTCCAGATTTTTAGATTTGAGTTTGATACTGAACAATTGTCCTTAACATTTTGAGATGGGCGAACAGTGATTGTTTCTCATTGAAGGTTGAGATCTTGAATGGTTCGTCAATGGTTCAGAGCAGACAGAGACAGGGATCGATGCTCTCTCTGGGTGGACTCTGAAACTGACGATTTGATTAATCTTCTCAGCTCGGCATCATGGAGGCCGCCACACCACCTCCACACCAGACACTTTCATGCCATTAGGATGGCTGGAGTAATGAAATTTCATTTAATTTGTCAGGAAGACAGTGCTAATGTTAAAAAGCTTTTGGATAATAAAAAAGTCAGGAGCGATCTAAGGGGAAAGCTTTAAGTAATCACTCCAAGTGTCTCAGGTCTAGGTGCTGGAATATTTACATTTCTGTAAGAAGGTCTTAGGAGTAATTAAATTAGTGTGGTGCTTAACTTCTATACTTTGCTGTTTTTCTTGCCTCAGTTTAATATATATATATATATATATATTACCTATGCTTTTGTTAACTAAAGGGGCTTACATAGAGAGACAAATAAAGGTTGCATTACTTTAATGAAGCAGCTATTTTACAACTTTTTAAATCACCCATCCACCCAACATTCCATCTATAAAAATGTGAATTTCTGATAACAGATCACTCATACCCCAAGACTGGTTGCACACTAAAGCCAAGCAGGGTTGAGCCTGTTTTGTATTTAATCCCTTTGTACTAATTAGCTACATCATTTAGCCTCCTCTACACCAGTTTGCATCGAGTGGTGGGTTCTTGTGCAGACTGGCAGCACTCATATAATGCAGGTAGATGATGCACATTGGATGTTGGTTATGAGTCCCTCTAAATTGTCTGAGTGTCCTGGAAAACAAATGAAACACTAGTTTTAGCTTCATGACAACTCATTGTATTTTAAACAACTCATTTTGGATTCCACTATAGATATGAAGGGCAGCAGCATCAGCTAAACAATTAGAATCAATCCAAACACAGACAAAAATCACTTTTCTGTGAATACTGAAGTGATAAATTACACAAAATTCAAATGATAGACTTACTAAATATTTTTAATTCCATTTTCTCGATGGCGAATCCCATTTTCATTTCATATTTGATAAATATAGCAAAAACATAAGGCCCTCTCTTGAGTTTACACCTCATAGTATGAGCTCTTGAGCTGTTAAAGAGGTCTTGGGAACAAAATAACAATAAATCGAAGGATTGGTGCATAAAAGCTGACATCTCTATCAGAGAATATCAGCATCCTTTCTCCTCCGTCCTGGCCCCTCAAAGATAGATGAGTGAAATGGCCTGGAAATGTATCTGACCGCTGGCTTACTCTAATGAATAACCTCCACTTTAGGTCCTGCAATGTAAGCAGAAAGTCCAGCTCGCAGGCGCTCCGAGGCCCTGTCATGAATCTAAGCCGACAGCCGACATAATATCAGGGCGACAACACTTGTATGACTTCCATTTTCTTTGCTTTCTATTGATTTTCACTTAATAACTGGGGGGAAATACTAAACGTCGGTGCTGAGTACCTAATAAATCCTGTCTGAGCTTTTTTTATTGAGGAGAATTTAATAAAAGCAGCAGGCAAGGCATGGGGATTTGTCTCTGGCTTGAGAGGACAAAAAAGCCGAGGGAAGATAGGACTTGAACAGAGCGTTTAAAGGAATGAGGTGTGGAAAGTGAGGGATCACATCCTCATTAACTCACTTTGTATCACTCAGGGATCTTAAGTGCTGTGTAGCACTATTTGCCAAAGGTCAAGCAAGCTCTCTTTTGACACGTTTCGATAGTATCTGAGGGAACAACAAAAAACAGCACATGGTAAAACTGCAAGTGCTTTAAAAAGCAAATGGTGTAAAATGTGTTTGTGCTGAACTGATCTTGGACTAATCATATCAATCTGTTTTCAAATATTCGGGAACTCACTAATGGAAACAAATGAGGCTGTATTTGCTCTAATGCCCTTAATGACTGGCTTTTAGGTTCTTAAAAAAAGGTCAACTGTTTCAGAATGAAATGTACTGCCTTTGGGTATTAGGTGATGACATAGACGTTGCATATTTCTGTCAAACCATTAAACTGTTCAGATGAAAACATTTGGTGTTTAAAAGCATGGCGGCTAAATGCAAGTTGACCATATCCCTTACGGATTCCCATTAAGGAAAGCTTTGCTCTCAGTCATTAAAGATGGTCAGACATTATAATTCCAGGAAAAAAATACCATCAACAAATGTGTTGTAATCTAAAACTATTGCTGATCTACATTTAAATTAATTAATTACATGTATTTTTGTGCTTATTTTGAAATAAAAAAATTGATTTGGCTTGTTTTTTGAGGTTTGTTGTTACTACTGCATAAAACCAATAAATAAATGCAGATCCCTTTTCTATAGGCATGACAAAGAATTATAATGTGTCACTTCAAAATAAGGGATTTTTCAAGTTAGACAGATGAATGATCATGCAATTAAACCAAATAGGTTATAATGATCATTAAATTCTTACTTAGTTTTAAAAGTGCACTGGAACAGAATAGCTGTGAAAGACTGACAGCAACAAGAAACAAGGAAGTTATACTGTATCAACAAGGTCTCTCCTGGACAAAAAGTTAAATGCATACTGGGGTTTTAAGAAGTATAAAGAACCAGGCAACACTGTGGATCGTAGACACAGTGGTTAGCCAAGGGAACCTGTGCAGTAAATCCAAACTTTCAGAAAAAGAACATGTTGAGCTCAAAACTGGCAAAAACCAGTTCTGTATATATCAGTTTCAACCTGCTAGCTTGTGGTGCTGTGGCACAAAAAACTAGACAACTTTAAAGTGGTTCTGATTTGCATTGTTCTTACCATGTTGTATTTATTGGGGTCTGTATACTCACCATTCCTAAATGAAAAAAAGGAAAGAATTACAAAATTGTTGGTAGTTGGTACAGCTGCATACAACGTGTATTTTTCAGAATTGGGTGATTAGCTGTGATGTATACATTGGGTGTATTAAATGTATTTACTGAACATACATTTGCAGAAAGTTAGCAATAATTATCTATCAAAAAAACTGAAAATATACTTTTTACACATTTGTAGCCTAGATTATTATAAAGATTGGGTGCTTTGAAAACATTAACTCATTTAACAGTCACCAATAAGCAGATTCACTCCAGATAAACTGACATTTAAAACCAATAGCTGATGATCACCATTCAAATTACTAACGGTGCCCCCACTTGACTATAAACCCCTCATAACTTACAGAACTGCTTGACACTGCTAACATTTGTCTTATGGCCTTATAACGATGGAAACAGGAATAGAAAGGAGGCTGTTTCTCCCTATAGCTGCCAAATAGCGTATGAAATAGGTGTTTGAACAGAAATGTCACCTCTTATATTTCCAGGACTCCCTTGCCTTTAGCATTTCAGCCCTTTGTTTGTTTGGCTCTGGCTGAACGGAGATCAATAGCAATAATTCAGCTAGCAATTAGTAGCTCATCCTTTGTAATAGCACATTGCCAACGCTAAGCATTGAGACCTTTGCAAAAGATTTAAGTCCACTAATAGAGGTTTCATTTTCTCCACGTCAACACATTTTTTTTCTGATAGCACACATTTCAAGTGTATCTATGGGTGTTCTCACTAATGATACCGCATTTCAAAAGTCCTTTTAATTATGTCATTATGTGTTTAGTTATGAGGTATTATAAACTAACTGGCCACTTTATTAGGTACATCTTACAAATATTGGTTTGGACCCATTTTTGCCTACAGAACTGCCCTAAGATTCTACAGGGTACTGGGAACATTTATTCACTCAGCGAGTTTGGTTGCTGTTCCAAATCTCCCATTCCACAACATCCCCAAGCTGCTTAGTTGAATTGAGATCTTGTTCAACAGTGAACTCATGTTAAAGAAACCAGTCTGAGAGGATTTTAGGGCATGGTACGTTATCCTGCTGCAAGTAGCCATTAGAAGACCAATACACTGCGGTCATGAAGGGATGCATATGGTCAGCATTAATGCTGAGGTAGGCTGTGGCATTGGCACAATGCTCAAATGGTACTAAGTGTGCCACGAAAACCACACCATTCCACCCTCACCACCAGCCCGAACTATTGATAAGAGGCAGGATGAATCCATGCCAAATTCAGACCTTGTTGTAATCAAGATATGCTGGGATAGACAAAAGTTCAAACAAGCATGCCGTATTAAAACAGTTTATTCATGA
Organism: Danionella cerebrum; assembly: GCA_007224835.1. Lineage (NCBI taxonomy): Eukaryota > Metazoa > Chordata > Actinopteri > Cypriniformes > Danionidae > Danionella > Danionella cerebrum. Next base: position 65,008 of record SRMA01026675.1, read on the forward strand.
GTCCTTTAGTGATACATGGGAATCAAAAAATTTGTTTTTTAATGCAGTGTTTGTCAACCACTGTGTATTGTGAGGTATTGTTTGGTGTACATTATCCAATTTCATCTAATTTGCCTAAATCAATCTGGTCTAATTGGTATCACACTGTGACACCAATTGCATTTATTTGACACTATAGTTATAACTATTTTAAAACTGAGTTTTTTTTTAACAATTCTTTCTAGTGGTTTAGCCTCAAGATTTTTTTTTAAATGAAAAAAAAATGTATGTCTTGATGCAAAAAAGGTGAAAAAACACTGCTTTGATAAATTGCAATGGCCTGTGAAGTGGTCTAGGATTCTCAGCAAGAAGGTTCCCAGTTCAAAGCCAACTGTGGGCCTTTCTTAGGGAAGCTCCCCCTGTGCTTGCGTTTCTGTTGGGTGTTCCAGTTGATTCTCTTAGTTCCAAACCATGCAGATGGAGATTATTTAGTGCTAATTGTTCTCAAGACTGGCAATCTTTCCAGGGTGTTCCATTGTCTTTCATATAATGTGAGCTGGAGGGACCTACAGGCCACCAAGACCCAAATTAGGACTAATGAGCAGGTTAAAAAAATGAATAAACGAACAAACAAATAAATGGACGAACAAACAAACTAAAGAACAAATTAATGATCCATTCTGTAGAATACAATTAATTAATAGCCAATCTTTGTAAGTTTCCCCATTAGAAAGCTTATATAGATCTAGTAACTAAAATGACCCATTCTAGTGAATAAACCATTTTCTGTTTAAAGAGACAGATGAGGGCTTCCTTTGTGAAAACACACAGCAGAACTTTTCATCAGGAATTTTGTACTGTTTGTACCTCGCTTATTAGATGCTAAATCATTCCTCCTGAAGCCAGTTCAGTATAACTGTATTTCACCTTGACTTGCTTCAAGAAAAACACTGTGCGTCTTATTAAAAGTGTGCTGTCTGATTGCTTTCCAGCAGCAACACTGAATATGCTGAGATCATCAATCTTCAATGCAGGACTGATTTGCATAAAATATACATTTATTCATTAGACAGATCAAGTCTTAGCCATAGAGGATGAACAGTACTTTGCATGTGGCACACTTACAGTGAAATAAAGCCAGCCTATGAATATTACATTTGAGGAGGAGACGTTAGAAATAGAATTTAGAGTAAGAATCCAATACTTTGGAAGATATTTGAATAATGATCCTTGAGAAAAATTTGTGACCATCAGAAAACAAACAAAGATACACACACCCCCTTATTGTTAGGATAACCCATTGGTCTGAAATGGCCAAAGTAAACATACTAAAAACTTATGGTTTGGAATTTGGAACTTACCAGAACAGTATAATTACATACATCTTGCATATGTTATAATTAAATTTAGTCAAATTCTTTAATAACTCAATCAGGAGAGGTTCTGATTGAGAGAGCATGGTGGTTTACACTTCTGCATTTCACACAAGAGGCTCACTGTTCGAGGCCATGATCACTTTTTTGTGAGGCATGTTTGTAAATAACTGAATACTGTGCAGATATTTAATCACACATCTTTTATGTGGATGCATGCAAATGTCACCAGAAAAACACATCAATGTAAAAATAAAAAAAAATAAATAAATAAAATGTGATTAAAAACAATCAACCATTGTACTCATTATGCTGTTAAATATTGATATCGTTCAAATTCGACTAAAAGGGAGACTAAAGTGAACAGTTGGATGAGAGCACAGCAATTTGACACAAAACCAGTGTTTTTAGTGCTTTGTCAAGTCTCAGGCACAATGTATCTACTGTACGCAAGGCTCATATTTCACAGGATAGACCGGGAAATCTGATGCAGTACTGCAAACCACATTCTGTCTTACAACTGATCAAGTGATCTTCTGTGTTGTACCGTACAGGAAGCAACAAATCTTCCTATGATAACAGACCTGCAGCTTGCAAACGAATATGAATATATATATATATATATATATATATATATATATATATATATATATACAAAAAACAACTATCCTACAACAGGGTCAGTCAAGTAGTTTACAGAGGAAGATGTGGCAACGTTCCTTCCTTCATATTGAAAAGGCCCCGCAGTCTGCTAACCTTTCTTTTCTTCCAATGAGAGAGAGCAGCTCTAGGTCAAGTGATTAAACTGAGTTTATTGTACTGGATACGTTTTCTCACAATTGAAGGCTGAGGTGGGAGATTAGCAGACAATTGATTGGCTGGGATGGAGGGAAGCCGCCTATGCGAAAATGATAACCCACTCAGGTCAAGAATCAACCTTTGCGTCCATAAACAAAGCTGCAATTAAACCCCCTGGCAAAAAAACGGCCCGAAAGAACAAACAGGCCTGGAAGTTTGATAGTGGTGCTAAAATTATCCACGAGGCTCTTCTCACGCCCAAATATTAGTGGAAGATAAAATTCAAAATGACTCAACGCACAATTTTTTATTTATTTTTTTGCTGTTCTAAACTACATGATGACTTGAACTTTTGTCTGTTACAGTACATCTTGAGTGAAAGGCAGATGATTAGGCTGGAATGCCCACACAATCATTTTTACAATATGCATGTAACCTTGTCAGAAAATCTAAATAATTTTTTAGATTTGATTATTGCAAACCATCACATAAACAAGAATTCCAAATACCAAAATAATGTATTTTTAAGTTTATTTATCATAAGAAACAACCATATTTTACCTTCTTTCACATTTTCCACTGCCCCTACTCTTAGAGTCTTAGACTCTGAAACCCTGACAAAAATTTTTGTGATGATGCCTACATCAAATTACAATGTAATTTACACTTTCAGCAAGGCTTAACTAAAAAGCAAAAATAACTTCTTGGAGAGGCTCGCCGGTGACCTTCCTGGCAGGAGTTTACATGTTCTTCCCGTGCTTGCGTGGGTTTCTTCCGGGTACTCCCGTTTCCCCCACAATCCCAAAAACCTGCGGTTAGGTTAATTGAATAATCTAAATTCCCCCATAGGCGTCAATGTATGAGTGAATGTTGCCCTGCGATGGACTGGCGACCTGTCCATGGTGTACCTCTGCCTCTCGCCCAATGTGTGCTGGAGATAGGCACCGGCAGACCCCCGTGACCCCGAAAGGGAATAAGCGGGTTGGAAAATGAATGAGTCATTGCAGATCTTTTCAAGACAGGGCTACAGCAATTCCCTCTCCATCGGAATCGAACAGTCAGATGCATTTGGTTCAAAATGCAAAAGTGAAAGTTTTATCTTGCTAAAAGTGTGCTTTGTATTGCTTTATAAACCATCTTTATAAATAATAGGCCATGCAAAAAAAGTACACTCTTCTAGATAGATATTTAGTGATTTAGTGACATTTAGTGTTTTTAAAACCACAGTTAAAATCACAGTTAGAGGTGTGCATATATAATATGTTCATTATTTGTTCATTTTTATTAATTTATTTTTTTTATTCATTTGTTTTTTTTGTTTATTTACTTATTCTGTTTCCAACACCATGCTCCATCTTTGAATGCACTGAGTTCAAAAGTTTTCTGTGTAATAATATTGTTTATCTTTTGTTTCAAATGACACTTTCTTTATTTTTCACCTTATTACGATTTAAACTTTTATTTGTTGTTTTATTTTCTTCTTTCTTCTTTTTATAAAGCACACTGATGAGTGTTAGTTGTTTTACCTGCGCAGTATAAATAAATTGTCATTGTCATTGTCACGATGATCGCTTCAAATATCTTGACAAATTATATCTATAAATGAAATCAGCAAGACTAAAATAGTAAAAGAATTTAAGCTTCAGCAAACAGACAACTTTTCAAATGCTTTGATAGATTTTATAGAAGGATTTCAAAGCTTTTCACTGCATTTAACTTGTAAAATGGTTCATCTAAAATACATGCTTTTCATAATTACAGTTGATTTGCCTACATTTAAAGTAGTAAAATGATACTTGCTTTGAACATTTCATTTTTTTTCCTTCATCACAGAACATTACTGTGTTATAAATGACTTTGACACAAGTTGTTTGGCTGAACATTGTGAGCTAGAACATGGACATGGCATGAACAAGAACAATAAATATACAGTTATTCTATTTATAATTAACAATGTTATTTTTCATCAAGTATAGTTGTTTAAACAACTTACAATCTGTACAATGTGCTCAAGCTGTCAGCAAAACAAGTTAATCCAATCCAATAAATTCAGGCAATAGAAGTAAATTTGTACAAACCAATTTATGCTAAGTTTTGATTTTTGTCCAGGTGATACAAAATATATGACTTAAATACACATAATTAGCTGTAGTCACAGGAATAGAGACTCCTATAATCAGGTGTCAGGACACTTTAATAATCCCACTTATAAACATTAAACACTTCATCTTATAGGAGTCACAAACATATGGTAATTAACTTTTACTATGCTGATAAATCAGTCTTGCATTAACATAATGCACTGGAAGAATCATTTGCTTGATTGAAAACAGCTTTTAAAGACCACAAACTCACACACAGTCCCCCTCTGTCACACATAAAACATACAAACAGGTTCCTCTGGACAATCCGGCCATCAGTCAAGCCACGGTTCTTCTTACATTACCAAATAAATACACAAAAACAACTAAACTACCAGTAAAAACAAACAAAGATTCCCTTTAATAAACCTCATACTACTTAAAAACTCAAAATACTAATCTAAATCCTTCCTTAATTACACTCGAAACAGTAATAAATGTAAATTATGTAAAAATTATGTATCTTTCCATACAAGAAAAGAAACACGCTTTAAACAATTTAATGTTGCTCTTCTAAAATATTCAACCAATTCCCCAAAGAAGCACACGGTGCAGATCTGACTATGTTCTGTGTTCTGCCATCTTCATTCCCCAAAGAAGAGATGATCGGGTGTGTTCTCACCCAGATTAATGCATTACATCATCAAGGCCAGGGCCACCAGGAGAAATTAGCTGGGTGAAATATGAGAGGAGAGAGTGTCTCACATCTTGGTTAACCTCTCTTAATTAACATCACTCGGCTCAGGAGTCCTCATTAAAGATGTGCCAAAGATTTATCAGAGCTTATTTGCCTAATAGGGACCTAACTGTGAAGGTCTAGGCCCTGGCTGAGGTCACAAAGGTCCTAGAAATAAAGAGAGCCTCGCCAATGAAATGGCAAAATACTAGCCCGAACTAGAGCACGCATTGGAACACTGTTCATCCATCTCCCTTCTTGCTCAACAGCTGTTAGAGGAAGAGAGGCTGTTCTAATATCCTTATTTTAATGTAAAATGTAACTAAACATCTAAAGAATATCAGCTTTATCCAGTCTTTATGAATGTTAATTCATCTTAATGTGTTCCCGAAAATAAAGGTTTACATTGGGCAGTGGTAAAGGGACAGATTTGAAGTTTGTCCAGGGAAGGCTGTGAATATTTATGAAGGTCAGGGATGAATAGTTTATCATTGACTCAGAGGTAAATGTCCTGCTATTCCAAGGACTTTCAACCAGCTCTTCTGGCCGTCACTATGGCATGTGTTGGTGTGTGTGTGTGGCAGGGTTTCGGGGTGTTTATGTGTGTGTCCGCTTTTAACAGCTTGAGCAGGCAGCCGGACGGTTTCCTGTGTTTGTGCGCGAACGTTGTCGGCCTCCTCTCCTTTCTCCTGCCATGCTATTATTCTGTCACGAGCTTCAGTGTTTTCCTCGGGAAAGGAAGTTATTTCATTTCCAGCTTTTGTCTGGGCATAAATGCGAGCGACGCTCTTTCAGCAATATTCGCTCGTTTCAACTCCCTTCTCCATCCAAACGAAAATATAAACCCCTTGTCTCAGTCCAATAACTCATGATGGGCCTGGAAAAATAGCAACTTCCTCAATTGGTTTAATTTCCTTCACCAGATACAGGACGGCTAGTTCTTCTGGCCTCAGCGGATCCTTATCTTATGATTTCCATCAGCTCCACGGGATTTGACCAGTGAAAGTACTAGAGAGAGGAGGAGAGGGAGATCGAGATGGAGGAAAAGAGAACGAACAGGATGGCAGCGTCTTGCTTTGCTTTGCAAATGCTTAGAGATTCTGAAACAAAAAAAAATTCTAAATGACTTGCTCATGTAGAAAGTAGCACCTTCTTCCATAGATCTACTCTCATTTTGTTTATTACATGCAGAATGTTTTATTTGTTTTATTTATCTTTTTAATAGAATACTTACATGCTTATTCCATTTTCAAAAACCTCATACAACCAAAAAAAAATGGTTTATATTATACATTTAAATATATATTATACATTTATATTTTATATACAATACATTTTTTTTTTCAGAAAACTATTTTAATTTGAGTTTTATCATGTTTGTCTATGTCGGACACTTTTGTGACTTCTGTGTGAATAGAAAGACTTCAGCAGTATTTGATTAAATATTGAACAGATACATTTTCAGTTATTTGATCACGTTTCAAGTTCTTAACGTCATGTGTTAGTCACCAGGCAACCTTGCAGCTCCCTTTGCTGTATATAATCAAAACAGGAAGTTAAATCTAATCTTTTTACAATACTGTTTATGAAGCGTTTACACAATATTTATAGAATGTATTACAATAGCAGAATCTTTATCATTTTGTTTATTTATTTTTATAAAAGCAACTTCAAAAAGCCATTATTTAAATTGTAAAACAATGCATGACAGTCTGACGTCAGTGAAAGGTTGTTTGACACTCTCTAGCACAATGGCACAATAGATCATTGGACTGTAGACTGGCGTAAAGAGCACATTTTTAATGTAAGCATGTCATCTGCTTTTCTAATAGGCACATCATAAAAATTATAATAATTAAAAACAAATCACAAATCTACTTTTATTAATAATAAAAGTAATAATAATTTTATTAAAATTTATTTATATATATTTTTATATATTTATAAAATTTATTTATATATATATTTATAATTTTATATTTTTATAATAATAAAAGTAATAATAAAAATTTATAATATTTAATAATAGTAATAATGAGGATTATGATATGGTGATGATTATAATAATACACAATGTTAAAGTAAAATAATCGCCTCTGAGAGATTGTACCTCAACAACAGTGGGCAAAAATAAACCAGGAGACCAGTTTATTCTCTTCTGTAATCCCTGGCTCTCAGCTACTGTCCACCTATTTGCACAATATATGACCTGTCTTGGTACGGAGGAGAGCAGACACATTAAGAGCAATGAAGCTAATGATATCAGAGCACTCCGCAGAGCACATCAGTGCACAGGGATGACAAACCTGTCAAGTGGCATAATCTAAGAGGCAATCGTAACATCCTCAGAAAACCATAGAGCTGTGGCCCTTTCCTCCCCCTCTCTACCCACAATCCCCTAATAATGGAGCATCCATAAATTCCAGGTCTATTGCAAGACAGCAGGTTCACAAGTAATAGCCAATGGCATGGAGGGATGATAAATACAAGAGAAAATGGTTGTCAGTCTGAAAGCCCAAGACCTTGTTACACAGTCTTAATTTTCAACCAACTCCACGCACCCTTCATCACCAGCTTGTTCCGAGGTGATGTCTTTATCTGTTTGCACTGTGGTGGAGCTTAGCTTGCTTCAAAGACTAAGTTTGCATCTCTTAAAATACATTTAGTCAAATTGGAGCACAAACAAAACAAAACAAAAGTAATCAAAACAAAGGCAAGGTATGGAAAAACAGAACAATACACAAAGCAAGTCGAAACAAAATAAAATGAAAGGCAAAGCAAAACAAAATGCAAGGGAAAACAAAATGCAAGACGAAACTAAACAAAACAAAAAAGTATATCAATGATTTCAACCAAACTAACCAAACAAACAGACTTTTTTTTACGTCTGCTATTGCACCCAACTCCAAAGGGAATCTAAGCAGAGGCTATTTATTTAATACTTATAGAGGAAAGTGTTTTTTCTTCAATACCCCCACCCCTTCAAAAAAGTCCAAAGTGTCAGGGAGCTGCACAGGCCTTTTATAACATATTTTCACGCCCATTAATACTCACTATTTCCAAAAACCACAAGGTCTACATATTTTAAGAAACGGCTGAAATAGAAGTGCTTTGCTTCGGGACCTTTGACATTTTGTGATTAAACAAAGTACCAGAGCTTCTCTCTATTTTTTTTTTGTATAAATAAATAGAAAGAGAGGTTTCGTGTTAAATGATCTAACTACACTATATGAATTCATAGAGACAATAGATCAGCAGAAACCCAATGGTGGAGCACTAGAGGTGATCATGCCACTGGGTATCAGGACTCTAGCCCATAAAGTGCTTTATACATCACAACTCAGAGGAAGAAAAAGAGCACGGAGAGAGGGGCTCGAGAAAACTGCTATTGACCTTTGGGGAGGAAAGCTGACATCATAAAGTGCAGTCTGCTGGCGACCAAATGGGAATGCCATCGCAGATTAAGGACTTTTTAAATTATGCATTTGGTTGAGCCTCCCAGGGTGAGGCGGGTGTATGAGAGATGGAGGTGTGAGAATAGAATGCATTTAGTGTTCAGGGGATCCTCTAGAGAGCCAGAACTAACTGGGCTTTGCAAGGGAGGCCGAGTTAAGTGAGGTTGGTCATCAATAATAGTGTGTTAAACTATATGCGCTGGTTCACTAATTAATACTAAACTGTCAAATTATAGAGAGGCAGTGATTTAACAACAGGGACAGGTGAAGTGTGTGCGCATGCGCATGTCTGTGTGACTTTTTCAGGGTTTCAAAGGCACCATGGCTTTCTTAAAGATGGATGCCCACTGAACTAATTAAGATACCAGCATGTGTGCCACACACCGGCTTGCTGTTTATATTGTGACAAAGACTTAGTTTGAACCATTAAAGAAAATTTTAAACCCATATTTTTTGCACCGGATTATTCATTGACCCAATTTTGTTGCTGGTTTTATCTTTTAACATAAACCATAGGAAATGAAGTATGCATTAAAACATTTTGTATACAATTTGTATCTATTAATGAATTTTGCTCCACTTTGTTTTTAATTGTTATAATAAGCAACATATAAATGCAATAGTAGAGAAAAATATAAAATAATATATCAAGGTTTGTGTATATAATTAATATTTGTACTCATTGACTAACAAACATAACAAAACTTCCTGATTGGTTTTCAAAGAACAAAAGACCCAATGTCACTCCTCCTTTTACTTACTCCTCATTGCAGATTGTGTTAAGTTCAAATCACTGATGTCTCAAGAACATTGATGTCTTATGTGTAGTTAAAAAAAGAAAACTATATCATAATTGTTTATTAACACTTCTCGCTATCACAATTATCTAAATTATGAATTTTGTTTTTTAAACTAATAATTACAATACAGAAATGCAAGGTGTAATACATGTAATCTTACTCTGAAGTACACAAATGGTGTTGATCCTGGATGTCAACAATTTGATAGATCCTCCATAAAAATCTTTTCCATTTCAACTGATCAAGAATAAACCTTAAAAATAAGTATAGTGTCCAATGTTTAAACATTGACACAATTTGCATTAGATATTAAACTTCAAATGATGTTATATATGACGCCATATAATTTGTGATTTGGTTCATTCCCAGCAATCAACCACTCAGCAGATATCCAAAGACAAGAACATGTCTGGTTCTTGAATCAATAAAACATTAAGAAAGACATCTCACTGATGTTGAGTTTTTGCTTGGATTTTGTTCGAAAAATTGCCAGTTTAATCTCTAGTCATTCACATCAGGAATGGAGGCAAGAACTTGACGTTTAAAGTTGCATTACAGATGCATAAACTTCATTGTTTCCTTTTTTTTCTCTCTGCAAAAATCTCTTAAATTTTCACAACAGAAAGTTACGTTCTCAAGGCTAATGATAAACTTATGTAACATATAGATATTGTCATATTCCTTTCCCTGGGTAGAGAATAATGCACATCTTTCTTGTTCATCCGCACTGTACAGCAGCTGAGAGTGAGTGAGGTACAGAAAGTCAGCTGCACTGGAACAAAAGCTTGTGCATGTGGGTGACTGACCTTGATGGAATGAGGTGAGTTTGGGGAGAGGTTAACTGTTACCATAAAGAAAATGAAATCCACAGAGCCCTGTAATTCATGGCCTTCCCATTGCAAGTAGTGCTGTTTCAAGATGCTGACAGCTGCGGGATCATCTGAGAGTCACTGTACCGCACTTCCGCAGGATACGAGGGGGATATAGGGTTCAAATAAGATCACTGCAAAACCAAACCACTGCTGACTTCACATACAGCTACTCAGAAGCCTGATTTACAGTATTACATATGATGCATTATCATTGACAAGTTCATTAGAACCCATTTGGATTCATGGACATAGAATAATATTATTTAGTCATTGGTTTATGAGATGATAAACAGTGTGTTTACATTGGAATCAAATGAGTGTGAGAATGCCTGTAATCCAAAACATCCTCTTATCACAACAAATCAAACGGCTCAGTTTTAAAAACAGCTGCCCTCAGTAAATGAAAAGGAAGTTTTGCAAACATTAGCAACTTGGATGTTCAACACATGTCTGACCTTTCCAAATGTCACGAAAAAGTATAGATTCCCAGAGAAAAGGAACAAGAGGAAAGAATAAAAGCTCACAAAAAAAGAAGAACGTGATAATGTGATATCTCTGACTTCTGGGGGTGTCTGGCGTTTCAGAGGGATTTCTAAAGGTCACCGTGAGGGGGAAAAGTGTATTCCTCTGATGAAAGTGGCCTGGAATTTATAAGATCCCCAGGAACCAGTACCAAAAAAAAGAATGATGAAAGAAATACTTCCAATCTAAATGATCACTTCATGAACGATCAATGGCATGTAAGGAAACATTTTAAAGATCCTTGTCGGTAGGGCTCGACTGCTCACATAAAGATTCTCACTGCAATATTTCAGAAAAGCAGAGGAAAAAATCTATAGTAATAATATTTCTTTTAAAGAATTGATTTTTCCCCTACTTCGTAGACTGCATTTTGGTCAAAATTAAATAACGTCAAGGGTGATTAGGACTCCAGGGATGAATACAGAGAAAATAAATGGGCAATTAAGAGAATGTAGAAATCTCTTAATTTATGTTTTAATGGAAGAGGAGCCTGCGATGTACCCCCGCCTCTCGCCCAGTGTCTGTTGGAGATAGGCACTGGTAGACCCCCGTGACCCCAAAAGGGAATAAGCAGGTTAGAAAAAGGATGGATGGAAGAGGAGCTTTTTTTGGATAAAGGAAGAGCAGATTAAGACGAGATGAGAATTAGTCTATTGACTGTTACTCTACTCCATTGTCCTTGCATTTTCTATATACTCCTAGTTAAAATAAAGAAAGAAATTATTATACTCTAAAATTATTTTCTGCCATTTAAGATGTACAACAGTTTTGAAACTTCCACATTACATTTTACACCCAAAATATCATTGTATTATATTATTTTATAAAATTACATTCTCCTAAAAAAATAATGTTGGACGTTTTGTTTGCATACCCTCTAGTTCTGTTTTAAGATCTCCACTATAAAGAAACAGCCGAGAGCCGTGGATTTCCATTTCTCAGGCCACTCCAGTGTGCATGACAAGGGTTGCCTGATATTTAATGTGTTTTTTATTTGGGAAGATGAAAGGGCTGTGGGATTTCTCACACGCCTGTGGCTTGTCAGTGCTAATAGAAAAGATTGGTGAATTGGTGGGAATGCGGGAGCAGAGTCGTTTTGTTAATCCTGCTCCTCGGTGCTGTGCTGAGACTGCTTGTATTTACATATGCAGAGGATCCCGCTGCTTCGAGAGCTCCATTCAGCAGACAGCGCAATTAATCATCCCCAAATCCTCCTGCCGTGCAACAGACGACCCCGGACCCACGCGCTCAAGACCGAGAGAGTGCAGGTGTGAAGCAAGTTGCTTGAAAAACTCCTCCTAACTCACTGCTTGCCTTTTTCCTAATAACTCAGCCTATCCTTTAGTCATCTTCTAAGAAAAGTTCAGGGTGACAATGGCTTCTGCTAGAGTTCACCTTGAAGATCAGACTTTAATTGAAAAATATGTCCTAGTTATGGCATTTTTCTATATGTTAATGGAAAAATTATCAAACAAATCTGTTTAATTACCGGTAAATATGTGAATTATTGAAGGAGACAATAGATGAAGTTTCTAAAGCTAAAATTGTTATTGTTAAAGAACACATTTATACCTGGTCAAACAATCTAGCCATAAAAGAAATATCATAGTGTGTATTTAATAATAATTTACTAAATAAATAATTGTGATGTCTGGTCTTCGATCTTGAGCTACTTTTTACTCCATACCCCCCTGTTGTGCAGATATTCCACAGAACATCCCCAAGAACCAAACATCAAAACATAACACTTTAGCAGATAAAAAAATAAATAAATAAACTATACAAGAACGTTTTTTTTTTTTGTTGTTTTTGTTTTTTTGCAAATGTTATACCAAATAAAATTATATGTATATATTTTTTTGTTTGTTTTTTTGTGTGTAATTAGGGCTGGGAGGGGCTTATCAGGGGCTTTTCTTCTCTTCAACTGGTCATTTCTACTATATATATGCACAAACAATCCAGACACATGTTGAAATCTGTTCAAGCTACCCCACCTCCGACCCTTTACCACACTAAAGCCAAGTTTGGATTTTGGTTTTGAGAATTTGTTTATCAAATCGCTGCTTGTGCACGCAAGGGGTAAACTACCAAAGATGTGATCCGAGAGAGTGGCAGGCTGGTCATGAGATATTGGACATCATGCAGTGTGCAGTGTATTCTGACTTCAAATAACATTTGCGATTACATACAGCCAATGAGAGAGCAGCATCCAAAAAAGTGGGAAGATAGACAACATCAATAATGGTATTGGTCTAACATGGCTCCTTCTCTGTCTATTTGGACCGAAAACACGAAAAAAATACCTTTTTAGCTCTCTGGTCTGGCACATGTGACATATTTTTTTCAACTCACATATCTTGAGTGTTTGATTGTAAGATGTAGTTTGCGGACATGGATAAAGGTGTCTGTGATTCTTCCTGAAGTCATGCAGTGTGAAATCCCTTGTTGCCAACCTATTGTGCAGTGTGAATGCAGCAGCAACTGGATGCTGCTCATGACAGTGTGAAAGTGACAGTGTGAAAAAAATTGCAGTCTGAACTCGGCTTAAGGGGGGTTTTATGGGTCACAATCATTGGGGGTTCATCCAGGTCCTGATCACTTTCCGCTCATGCAATCATTACATGGACAGCTCAACTAGCAATCTTCATCTCAACTTACCACATATTTTTGAGCTACTAGGCTGGGACTTGTAAGTTCGAGAATATCACTTTTTCAAAGAATGCTTTCTTTTTTATGTTTATTTTTTATTTTATTTTCGAACCTACACGAGATTCACTTTTTAAGATTTTTATGGGCGGGTGAATATGTTTGATCCTTATCCTTTTGCTTTTTTTGGAAACTGATTATGCATAAAGGACGTAAAATTATTTTGATTTTAATTTACATCAACACTATTAAAACCCTTTTCCATGAATGTCTCTATCTCAAACAGATGCATTGAGTTCCTCGCAAAAAGTTGACTGCAGCCAGCATTAAAATCTTTGTTTATTTAAGTTCTCTTGTGTTATTGAACCCTCTAATTCACCTCTTAACTAAGATGCTGATCCACATCAACAATAGAAATGAGCTGGCTTTCTCCAACATCCAGACAAGAACCCCGAGGCTTGTTCAGCATGTGGAACGTCTGAAGAAAACAACTAGAGGAAGGGGAAAAGACCTAGGAGAAGAATCCCCTGATGGACTCTGTGGTGTCTGATGTTTTTGCCTCTAAACTTCCTCCTAGTTCTTCCCCCGCTGAGCCCTTGTGTCCAAACATACTTTGGGGCTAGCATTGGTAATTAATACACCTAATCAAGTCCCTATGCTACTTCTATTGTGATGGTCTAACCACAGCGCTGGCATCGTTTTTCTCTCCACACTTTCTCACTCTCTCCCACACACTCGGCTCTTTCACATCCAGCTGTTATGTTTTCCTCTCCTTCAGCAATCAATAATTACTTTGATATTTGTGTAGAAGCCGTTGAGTAATCAATACAGGGGTCAGGGAAAGTAAATTGCAGTCCCTCGCCTAATGATTTTGTTTTGCTTCGTTTGATGAGAATGATGTTTATTATCTGATTATAGGGCAGCTTTCTATGAGTCAACTTTTAGCCTCACCATCTATCACGGGAAGCATTACACGCACTCCATTATGACATCTTAGAAGGTAGTGATATTCACACTTCAACACTTCCCTTACACTTGTCTACAAATAATATCATCTGCCCACAGATGAAAAAAACTGAGGTTCAAAAGGCAAAGTTGTTGCATAAAATACATTTATTATTATCATCATCATCATCATCATTATTAAATAATAAAAATAATAACAGTATAGTAGTAGTATTAGTAATAATAACAATAATAATAATAATAATAATAATAATAATAATAATAATAATAATAATAATAATAATAATAATAATAATAATAATAATATTTACATTATAAACCAGAAATTAACCATGCACCATATAGTCCAATACACAAAGAAACTAATGTACTGCTTTGCTCATCACAAATTAATTTATACAATTTTCAAATGCTTATATAACATGTTTCAGGAGGAGCTTATCATGGCTTGTCACTGCAGCTCCTTCACTGACTTTTTTCCATGCAAACCCCATCTTCTTCCCCTTCATCTCACTTAAAAAAGGATGAGGGGGCTTGCCTAGTGTGCTTGCCCCAAAGCTAGGAAAATACACCTATGGCACCTGATTGGACGAAGTAAGAGAATTTGTAAGAGTAAGAGTAAGATAATTATTTTTGTACACTGCTGTTCATACAAAAATGTCACAATGCAAATGTTTCTGGATCTAATACATTTTATTAATTATATTAATTTCTGGGCACAATGGTGGCGCAGTGAATAGCACTATGGCCTTCCAGTTAGAAGGTTGCCAGCTCGAGGCTAGCCAGTGACCTTCCTGGAAGGAGTTTGCATGTTCTCCCTGTGCTTGTGAGCTTTCTCCAGTTTCCCCCACAAGCCCAAAAACATGTGGTTAGGTTGAATAATCTAAATTTGGAGATAGGCACCGGCAGACCCCCGTGACCCCAAAAGGGAATAAGTGGGTTGAAAAATGAATGAACTTTAATTTTTCAGTTTTTCTCGCAAACAATGAAAATTTGCGAGTCATTGCACTTTACTGCATTTGCCTGATAACAAATTTGTAATGAACTGACAGTTGTGGTTACCAGAATGATGGTGTAAAAAGTATAGTACTGTTTATGTTTTGCAACAGATACATTTCTTAGATAAAATATCCTTTTTGAAAAATCACGGTATACTGGCAGCATGATAATGTAAAACTAAGATTCTGGTTAAAGAGGATTGCCATCATGGATCTGCCGTTTGATGAAGTGAGCCACAGCCCAGGGTGTGCCGCATGGTTGTCTCAGTTGTTCTCAATGTAGCTGAGTCTGACTAAAAGGCATAAAAAGTTTACAATTTCTACAGTAACACGAACCAGATTTTGTTTTGTTTGAGGCTGTGCTGTGTCAGGAGCATTGTGATTGGTTGTTTAACAGGGCACACGCTTAAAGCGGCGTTTATGAATCAATATTGTGAGGGGAGTCTCAAAAATATTGAGCTTTAATCCAGAACAGTTCATACCCATGTGACTAGTTCCAAATCAGTCCGAAAATTAAAGCGTGTGATAAAAATAATTTAAAAAACATTTAACAATATATAATATGCATGTGGATTTAGGGAATATTTTAGCTTTTTAAACATATGAATTTTGAGTAACAGTTGGATTTCACATGAAAATTTACAAATTTTGTTTCAAATTTACAATTTATATTTTTTGCATATTTTAATTAACCTGTGCATTTATTACAAAAAAAGACAGTTTTGTCTCCATAATCAAAGGAGTAAAAATGTGGGTTATATCAAAAGTAAAATGCCAACCCACAGAAGAATACTGAACTCCAAGTTTCAAGAATATTTGATTATATCTTGATAGGCTTGTCTGTCCAACATATACAGTCTAAGCCCCGCAGTCATACAACATGTAACAAAAAGCCCACCTTCCTTCTGCCGAGCCCAAGGGCAACTCAAAGCACAATAACAAACAGCTCCGGCAGCAGAAGCATCTGCTCTTCGGGCATGTGACTCTGCAGACAGATGTTGGAGCCCAGCTGTTAACACAAGATCATTTGTATGTTTGAGGAGTGGGATCCCATTTGGGCTTCCTCTGATGATTATTTCCCCCCTTCTTTTAACAATAATCTTCCTGCGGCTCCATTGCTGTGTGTTTTTCTCTCTCATCCTCTCACATATACACATATTCAGTGATGCAAGCACACACATTCTGTGAAAACAACAATGGATTCACTGTACTTCAGGCCCACCCTTCAGCAGTGGGAGCAGGATTTCCTATTGTCTTCCATGTGTGTACTTTTTTGGTTTCTTTAGGCTATATCAGTCAATAGACATTCACAACGCTAAATCAAATGTTTACTTTAAGATTGATGTGTGACATTTTGTTTAAAGCAAGATTTAAAAAAAAAAATTAACAAGCTATCAATGCTCTACTGATGCAGTCAAATTGAGTATATTGTCCATAGCAAACTATGTGAGATCTATTGCATGAAAAGAAGTGCCCCTCCTTGCTCAAACATTTATTTTATGCTCCTAGTCGTTGTTTTCTGCTTCTTGCTTTCTTTTTACTTTGATAGATAGTTTTGAGACAGATAAACAATATTGAAAATGCATCACCACAATCACATCCATTATCGTTATTACCTTTATACATACTGTTGTAGCTGCAGGGTCTCCTGGACATCAGATGGTGATAGAGGATCCATAGAGGCCATCTTGAAAAGAAGCCCCAGGGATGAGCGTACCTGCTTAGGAGACCACATGGGAAAACCACAAGTTCCTGTGGTACGTGAGGTCAGCAGACAGCAACAATTTTTTCGTGTTCGGAGCTCCTCTAGCTCTCCTGTACAGCTGGGGACACTGTGCTGTAAAGAAAGTAAAAATATAGGATTGCATTTTAGCATTTGAAAGAGCCATGCTTACTAATCGGCTAACTGTCTCCTATACACCAGTTACCACTATTTTTTTTTTTTTACAGAATGGCCAGATTTATGTATTTGTATCGTGCTATTGTGTTTTACACAGTTTTGTAGCAGACAGTGATGATTTAGTAGGAGAACCAATGAGCTAAACATCTCACCAGTCAGAGATCAACAAGATGCTACATCAAATTTTTTTAATTCCATTAAGAGAAAACTGGACACCTTGGACTAACTTTTCTGCTTTTAAAGCCTCATTCAAATGGGTACAAAAAGTACCACTAAAGGTTGTGAAATGAGGTGGTAAAAACCCCCAAAAGCATGTTACACACTGTGCCATTACGAAAAGTGGTTTGTGGAAAAGGGTGATTTTGAGTATCTTTTCTAGACTTTTCAATTCTACAGCTGTATGTCTGCTCATAGATATGAAGTTTACATGTTTTTTGTATTTGTTTTTTGTGGTAAAACACAATACTGGAATTAATTGAGCTCTTGAAGGTGGCCTATTATTTCACAAATGCAGTATGGATGGTTAATTGCTTACATCTAGGGCCATAAGGATACCTGAACTCAAGGATTTAAAAGGGTGTGTGAATTTCTCTGATAACATATTGTATATTCGATAAAAAAGTTATAACATAGGCCATACTATACTTAATAATGACACCTCAATTCAACCTCAAGCTGAAAAAAGTCTTTGGTTGTGTTGTAGATACAAATGAGTGTTGCTTTTTTTTCTCCTGTCACCTCAGGAAAGTATTGTGTATTTGTCCCAGACATTGAATTACACTGACCTGGGAGCAGAGTCATAGCCATGTCACAGACCTCTTGATCCACCTTCCTTTCACAGCACCTTCAAAGGGGCTTCCATTCCATCTGTCCAATGTCACGACTAGGAAGAGACCCTAACCTGTTAAGGAAAGGGGGAGCTTTAAATTCTTCCCTCCCAAGTTCAGAGTCAATTTGTTATCAAATCAAGCGTCAGCTGCCTGATTCATTGCTATTCAGCACTCTTGCTGATTTATATGCAGAATGTAAAACAGATGCCTTATGCGATACATATTTATGGTGAGCCCTGCTCTCACAAGATTTATTATAGCTTCTTTCATCGGAGTGTGCATGAGCAGCACCATGATGACTTGTATTTCCTCTCAGCTCTCAATGCCAAACTCATTAAAAAGAGGTGTGACTATTAATATACATTGTAATACTGACACCGCCTAATTTATAACCCCTCTGTCAGGGTGGAGACTATTTTTCTCCCTCCTCTACTTGTCTGGGGATCCTTTTTGAGGTTGAGAGCATGTGTACATTTGTGTATGGAGGAGAGACATGGAGTTTGCATTCCATGGATATATGTATCAGTGTACTCGTGTATATCTGCTGCATGTGTCTATGCATGTGTGTGTTGTGTGTTTGGTCATGGTTTCTGGAAAGGGGGGCCCGGCTGTTCATTTTGATTGATTTATGGGGTTTTCTTCTTGTGTAGGCTTGGGGTTTTAAAGGCCCGAGGCACAAGCATCTCACCCTTCTCAAATGTTTTGAGATCAGTGTGAGCTGCACATGCACAGGTCCATGCGTTCCTGGTGTCTTACTCTGGAATTTGTCTTTCTGTCTACACTTTCTGTTTTTACACCATTTAAATTGACACCATTTGACATCAGTATATGCCCCATTATTTTATTAATGTCTTCATTTCTGCTTATTAGATTAAATAACTGCGCATGAAGAGCTTAAGCCAGCTATTGGTCACTTAAAAAAGTGATCATAGGAGATTATGAGAGTCTTACAACTTAACTTCTCAAATTAACATTTGGAAATATATACCAAAAAAGCAGCATTATTGTGAGGTGACAAAATGACCATCTAAAATTTACATCAGTCATATGATCTTTTTCTTTACCTAAAGATTCACACATTTACTCTTTACTAGATGAATGTAGTCCAGCATAAATACCCAATGTTATCTGAGCTTTCACTACAGTCTGCTCTTTTTAAAAGCTGTGATAGAGACAAAATAAGAGCACACAAACACATAGGCAGATGATGCTTTTAGAGTCTGCTATGAGTGTAGAGGCTTTCTATAGTTGTCTCCTGATATAATGGGCTGCTGGTGCTTTGTGGTACCTTCCCCAGCTCAGTCCACTAATTGAGCTCAAGCAATGCACTTCTGAATCCTGATGTAGGCTAATGATATTTTAACCAGCGGCTCTCCTATTGAGGACACCGGGTATTCCCTGCACTAAGACTAATGAGAAAAGGTGGGCTGTTCAACTCTGCTGGCAAGCTATTCATACACTGGGGGAGATGAACACAAAAAAGAAAGGGTGTTAAAAAAGTTTCAGTCCTAAAGGCCTGTGTCGGGTGTTTTAGGCTCTGCCATTGTGGCCTAAACCCTTCAAATGACTGAATATTGGGGTGCTTAACTCAGCCCATCATGGGGGCTTTTATGTTGGGTTGGTGACGGCTAGCTGTGAGAGAAACCTGCTAAGTCTATTTCTATTCTGTTTCTTTCTTTGGCCTTTTCTTATAGAAGTAAAGCCGCCAATAGGGCGATTGGTAAAATCCCCTTCAAAATGAACTGGTTCCCACCCAGAACGATTAGCTTCTTAGAGCGAACGACTATACAGAGACATAAACCCACATATGGATATGCCAACACACTAGCCTTAACCCTACTGTGAGTAAGCAGTTAAAAAGGATTTCTTACTCACAAGCACTATGACAACTGCCACCTCCAACGGCAGCTATAAAATAATAATACTTATAGAATATAATTGAATACATTCTATTTGTTTAAAAGAAAGTGTCGTTATCTCTTTATAATTATGTAATATTATATTTTTAGTTCTATTATTTTTAGTTTTAGCATTATTTTGCTGTATTAATTTATGTATTGGTTTAACTTGTTGCCTTGGAGAATAACAACAAGTGTTCCTCTGTTTCCTGAATAAAATGTCAAGGTTCTAAAAAACTTGAACATGTTGGTTCTGCTTTTAATTAAAGCTTTCTTTAGTTCACAATACTCTGAATTTTAACATTAAACAACAAAGCATACAGAATTAAGCTATCTGAACAAATTACAGTTATTTGGAACACATTTTTTGCAAAACACTGACATGTGAGCAAGGTCTCATCTCAGTAACTAAAATTGCTAGATGTTAAATAGTATTAATATTTACAGTTTTTGTTTGTTGTTGTTTTTTTTTTTTTTTTTTTTTTTACTAATAACACTATTACGCTGTTTTGGTTAGAAAGTTTGAGCCTGCTAGGCACATGCAACGAGTCCATTCCACCAAACATTTTAAATAAATGAAGTATGTTCCAAAATAAATTTACGTTCCAATTCACGTTTGATCAAAACAAAGGAAAGTCCAACAAAATCAAGAAATGTGCTCCAAGTGCATTCAATGTACAAAGAAACTCAAATAAACAGACAAATACTCAACCTTTAAAATTGTTTGTCGCCATTAACAACCTTACATGCTCTCCGAATAAGCAAGTATTTTGGTATGCACAACTGCCCCTAGTGGCTAGTATGAAAATGAACAGAATGGTTCATACATACTTTATATGACAAATCTCAAACATTGTATGCAATTTTGTTAGTACAGAAGAAGCACCAGCATTAGCAGTAAAAAATTTGTAGTGTCTGGTGTCTTTAGTAATATTTAAGTAGTACTTAAGCATCATCCAGGATTATCGAGAGTATACTGTAAAATCGACACCACAAGCTTCTATTTTACGTGCATCATGCAGCAAACAATCAACTGGATTTGGAAAAAAAACCACTATGCTTTTTTATACAACTTTCTTGATTTAAAGTTGCTCTTCAAGAAGCCTCCTGCTTTGAGAAGAGCCAAAGCTAAACAAACACATGCTCTTTCCTCTGAGAGCCCTTGAGCTGCCTTCTTGCAGCACATCAGGTTTCCTGCGATTGATAACAAAGGCCTGATTTTGCGATTTCATTTTTTTGGACTTGACCCTCTTCACCCCCTGGGGAAAATACTGCTGACAAATTAATGTTTCTTTAAATGTTCTATGTTTACATAATGTAAGACTTATAGGCTCCTAGAACTGACTTAATTATAGCCAGAATTAAACTCATAACAACAATTATACAATAAAATGAGCAAGACTAACTTTAATTTGTTTAATATTTGTTGCCGTTCAGTGTTTATGATTACAGTTATGTACGTTTTTAACAAAACAAAGTTTCTTATTATTTAAACTAAAATTAACACTACATTTTACTTTTTTTTTACCAACAAAAGATCATACACTTGCCATCATGTGACATGACACTTTCATGAAATCTCGTATCCTAGTCCAGAAAACAAAACTAAGTAACATAAACTTCAGACCATTCAGATTTTAATGCAGAAAGCATTAAAATCTCTTTTTACATCTCTTTTAAAGAAACAAACCTAGAGTCTAGTTTGGATGAGTGAATGGTAAAAAAAGACTTCATTTTTTATTCATATAGTATGTGAACCCTCCCCTGACCTCAAAGTACAGGCAAAAGGAGATGCTCTGTCTGAGAGAAAGACAAACAGATGAGAAAGAGAAAGAGCGAAACAAGTGGAGGAATGCTTTTAAGTTCTGTCCACATTCTCTGTCCAGCCCTGTAGCTCTCTCGGCCCACACTTAGGCCTCTTTTATGTTCCAGGATCACTTGAGTCTGAGCTCAGGAGGAGGCAGTGGGTTCCTGGGTGAGAAAGGTCTAAACAAGCTAAAGAGCAGATGGATGATGTTAGATGCTCAAACTGGCAAACACAAAAGCGGCTAAGACAAAAGGCATGAATTAAGAGAGAGGATTTCAATAGTGTGTTTTCAAAACAGCCCAGCTGAGAGCTAACACGCCTCTCTCTCTCTCTGTCTCCCTCCCTCCCTCAAACTATAGTCAATAGATAGTAAAATGGCGAAACTTTTTTTTTCTAATTTGCATTAACCAGTAGTCTGTAAAACTTTTTTTCCTTCAGTTTTCGACTTGGTTATTTATTTATTTTTTACATTTTTGAATGTGCAGCGTTAAATGCAGCACATAACTCCTTTTGAGTTAAATAATGGGGATAGATTGGAGTTTAGCGGGAGAGTGTATTGTACAGTATGTTTTATTTATTTTTTACCTATGTGATATCAACAGGCCGGTGCTCTGTGATATAAAGACTAAAGACATCACATTGAAATTTTAGAGAATATGATTCAGAATGTGTACAAGGAATAACTAGCAGTGGGTTAGAGTTCAAAGTAAACACACAACATTTTCTAAAGAGTGGGGATCAAGCACAAACGGCACCATCTCAAAACTCAGTGTCTTGTGGAGACAAACTATGATCTTTGCTAATATGGCCATATATCCTTTGAATACTATGTTTCCTATATATTTGTTTTGGACACTTTCAGTACATATATGCAATATATCTCACATTAAATAATCACTATTTAATTATTTTCTTTCCATTAAAAAAAAAATGTAGCATGGAACATCTGTGGAACAGCTTTCATCAGCAAACACTGAAGATCCTGCTTTCATTCCAATGTTTCTTTTTGTTAAATTAGGTTGCACATTCGTTCCATTCGATTACCTTTAAAATAAACCTATAATTTTATCAAACTGACCTACTAAATGAATCCATTACAGAAAGAGCTCATGTAGAATATTTCCATCTGTTTATATTTATAATCCATTCTACCCTGTTACCATCATAGAAAAGTGTTCAGACTCCCACTCAACTGAATTCATAAAAAGGGGGAAAGCAAAGTTCAGAGCATTAAATTGATTTATATTTTGGAAAGAGTCAGGTCAATTACAAGGCTGTCCTTAAAATATGTGTTAATAATCACAGTGCGTAATATATGCAGCGAGATGGCAGACAGCATTCCAACGTAAAACCTCTTAATACTCCTGCTGTATTTCATGTCAGCTATCAGAGTGACTTAGACTGGATGTTGAATAGCAGATCCTCAGAGGCCATAGTCTACATAGAGACAGCAGAGCATGAAGCCTTAACAAGCAATCAGTCAAATGTGACACCGGCGAGAGCTTTTCCTGGCAAGACAGAGAGAGAGAGAGAGAGAGAGAGAGAGAGATATGGGGGGGGGGGTGAGAGAGTGTTTGGATAAGTGAAGACAGGAAGTGAGGGCTGAGGAAGAGGGATCATGAAAGCCAAGGTTCACTGATCACCAGCAAACAAGGGTCACTATGTCTGCAACGAAAAATAACACGCTTATCTCCCCTTTTATCTCTTGAAAGCGTCCTAAGACCATTAATCATTCAAAAGCAAAGTAATGATTTAATAAATGCCTAATTATTAAACAAAAATAAAACAAAAATGTATATATTTATCAAGTCAAAATGTTAATCAAAAAGGCTTAGCACATCTAGATCTAAAGAAATCAAATATCTTTCTATTCTATTATATTCTATTCTAGGCAAAGCACACATACAATAAAATAATTTTAAATCTGTAATTAAAATCTGAGCAAGACTAAACAAAAATAACAGAACACACAATACACATAAAAAAGCAAAACTACAAGCTAAAAATCTAGAAGCTTCGGGAGTGTTTGGATTTCTTTCTTTTGTAGTCACTAGAAGTGTAACAATATATCGTGGTACAATATATCACAATACAAAATTGTCATAATACATATCGTGGAGCTACTGCGAGCTGAAGTCTACTTGCTTCCTAAAAGTGATTGTGATTCTAGTGACTTCTGAAACTTCCTTACCTTGTCGTCTTGTTTTATTTAAGATTTACTAGGAAATAGTTATCTTTTACTTACATTTTAAACAAGACAGATTATAAAATTTGCTCCGTCCATCACTTAGATTAAATAAGACGACTTAATGCAAACATTAACACTGCCCCCTAGTGGATGGATGTTATAAAATACCCTCATACAAGCCAAACTAGACTGTAGCCTTCTTAGCTTTGTGGTCTCAAAATGTTTAAACATTTTTCCAATGATGGTTCATCATTAAAACACTAGTTTCATTAGTTGATTAGAAATAGTTTTGTAAAACATTGTGATGCTTATCGTATCATAGACATGATATTGAGGTTTATATCGTATTGTGAGCAGAGTCTATCGTTACACCCCTAGTAGTCACTGTGCACCAGAGAACTATGACACCCTTTCTATTAAACCAAGGGCACCAGAGATATTCCTCAAGCTCTCTACAGCCCCATAAATGTCCAGGATCAGAATCGAAGCAATGCCATATGTCAGTTATATGGCGCTATAACAGGTTTTAAGAAGTACAGTAATAGAGCCATTCGCTGAACCTGACAAATGGCAACAACGAAAAAAATGCTCATTTGATTTGGTAATGAAACCTTCAGTATTCAGTTGCATCTGGTTCCCCTTCCCACCCCCTCATCCTGTATACCTGGATACAAAAGCGGAGAAAAATGAAGAGAAAGGTGTGAGAGGAAGAGAGAGAAAAGGCGGTGTGAGACGTGGACCGAGACAAAGAGTTTGTCCACGTTTCCTTGATTTTCATGTTCCCATGAGATGAGGCAAGACAGGAAGCCAACAGAGAAGTGCCAGGAACCATCATGGTGCTAAGTCAGCCTCTGATTAAAATTCACACTATTAATGTGCTGCAAGTAACCGGCAGTGAATCAATTCTTTAGCATAACTCTTGCATTTTGGGAGTTATCTCTAAAAGCATGCATCAACGAAAAGTTCCTAAAAATTGCAATAAATTCCCAAATAATAATAATAAATGACAAATGAAAATAAATAATTTCTTCCTTCCACAGATAACTTTTCATTGATTATTGAAGTATTACAGAGTGAAAAACTGCTTGTTAATGAACATTTCTAATTAGCCAATCACAAGACAGCAACTCAATGCATTTAGGCTCATCGATATAGGTCAGATTGGTCTGACGTGTGCCACTTCTGTTTGGTAAGATCAGGAAACAACTTGCACATGTTCGCCTTAAGTGGAATATAGACTATTAGAAAAACTTTGCCTGGTGTAATGAGTCTCGATTTCTGCTGTCACAATCGTATAGTCGGGTCATCCTGAACAGAAATAATCTGGAAGAAAATGGATCGTTTGTATTAGTATTATGTAAATACTATACATAATGTCTTATACTGCAGTGATGCATCTTAGTGAAATACATTCTTATCTGTGTTATAATACAATGTCTATAAACCTCTAAATTAATACTTAAAAGCCATTGAAAAAGCCTTTGAAAGCCTTTGAATGGGTTGCATTTCTGACCCTGGGACTTTATATGCATAAAAAAGCAATTTCTTCATTAATGCATTTATTACTAAATAAAGTGTATTGCATACGATTGATAAAACGCTGACAAATAGTATTTAGTGCTTGTCCCCAGTCTCTGACGCTACACTATAAAATATCATGATAGGTAAACCCATATAGAATGTTTGTTTCAAATCAATTTATTTTCCAAATATCTATACTTTCTTAGGTTTAAAAAAAATTGTTGTCCCCAGCTTTTTACTAATTTTTGTTACCCTTTACCACCCCCCCCTACTCAGCTTTTCAGCAGGAAGTTGCATCACATGGATCTTTTGAAGGCCATGTGAAGAGCAATTGTAAGAGCTCTGAATTTCTGAATGTTCATATCCACATGTCTGTCTCATTCCATCCCTGGCTATCTCTTTTTCACACTCTATCAATAACTCACTGTCTCTCAAACGCATTTAGATATTCAGAGGAGCAGCGTGTACATTAATGATGCCAGGGAGCACAGTTCAATTCAGTCCAGACAGGCACATTGTGCAATGATCCTGCTGTATTTTTCTATTCAGACAGCCACCAACATCACGTCACAATAAAACATGGAACATGGAACGAGAAAACAAGGAACAGAACATTCATGACTGACCGCTCATGTCACATCTCTCTCTAGCTACCACTCACCAGCAGCCAATCAGATAACACATGCAGAGATTGACAGCACAGAGAGGGAACAGACCTTCAACTCTCTGGACTTAATTTTGATCAAATGTAATCAAATATATTTATTTATAAATAATATTGCTAGTTAGATTGTAGTTGCGTTTCAATGCAAATATTATTCGAAGGTTATTTTAAATCTATTGATCACCCTATTATGTTATTGATTTGTATATAATGCTTTACACCTGGATTATATGCTTTATTTGTTTTAAACGCATGCATGCATTAGATACAAGACACTAGGATAAAGGTCACCAAATTCACAAGACATTATTCAGGCACTTAAGACCCTTCAAGGGCAATTTAGATTTACAGAATGATGTGCATATGTCATATCGACATGATGATGATCTCCATCTTTTCCCCTCCGAACCCTTCATTAAGAGCATGCCACGAGAAGATTTAGATGCAACCTCATGAGCAACAAAGTTACTTTTCATATCGGAATCCCAGAATGTGGTGAAGTCAAGAATACACAAGTGAAGGAGAACTGCGCTCCCTGCTGGACATTAAAAAGAAAACGAAGACAGACGACACGCATGCGCCGACAGAGCAGCGTGAGCCCAGCTGCCTCTGAGATGACTGGGTGAAAGATGGGACACACTAATTCTGCTCATTGAATCCAATTAGAGCGTCTCAGCCATTTGGAGGAATATGCGTCGGCTCTTCCATTATCCCACCATTTCACACTGGACGTGCCAAAACGACTGGTTATTGTTCATGCACCATTATTATTTTTGTGAAAGAAATTCACAGTGGTGCAAATTATTTGTTGTTTTCACAGGGCAATACTATTCTCAAATATACTATTCCATTTGCATGGGCACCACATTTCTTCATAATTTTCCCCCTCCCCTTTCCCATTATGCAATAATGCAGAGTTAATATTACATTGTTTATATTTTTCTGATAAAATCTAACATTTTATTAAAATTTATTTATAAAAATCAATACAGTATAAACCACATCTAACTGTAAATAACAATATTTATACATATACATCAAAATATACATTATACATATTAATATTATTGTTATTGTTATTATTATTATTATTAGTAGTAGTAGTAGTAGTAGTAGTAGTAGTAGTAGTAATAGTAGTAGTAGTAGTACTTCTACCGCTAATACTACTACAGTATGAAATTTCCAGGGGAGCCTAGATTTTTTAGCTCATCAGATCCTACGTGAATCCCATCAGAGTATATGAACAGCAAAGGCGATGAATCACATAAGACGGCCATTATGAGTCATTAGCAAGCCTTCTGCTTCAAAGCCTATTCTGGAATTGCAAAGAGGGGACTTAAAGATTAGTCCCTGAAGGGTTAAATGCACATGTGCGCTCGCTCTCGCTCACACTGTCTCCCTCTATGCACACCCTGTAACTGTGAAAGCGCACCAGGCTGGCTATGCATACAGATGCACTCATCATAATTCATTTAAGGCTATAATTCTCAGCAGGCTAATGCCCCACAAAAGACCCTCAACATCCTTAAAGAGTTAAATCATCACTTTGGGGAAGGAACAGAGGAATGGAGAGGGAGAGAGCTTGCATGTGTGTGCAAATTTTCAAGGATGAAGTGAAGTGCTTCGACCGGTCCCCTCAGTCAGGTATGTTGCCATGCGTGGGATTAGAGTGTGTGAAGCTCCAGGTCTCGACCTGCAGGCTGTAAACTGACCCCAGACCAGGTGTGTGCCTTCAGGTCAAGAGGTTGGGAAAGCAGGCAACTAAAGAAAGCTCCTCCATAAAAGCCCACACTGCTCCAATTAAAGCTACTCTATGCATTTCCAAACAAGAGGCGCGGGCACGGAAATCTGAGCTCTGGACCAACAGCATATTAAATGCCTCAATATTGCTGTGAATTAACTGGAAAATGTATGTTGCATATTAATATGCCCACATGGTAATTTGTAAATAAATGTAAATATTTATAAAGCACGTAAATAGCTACACTTATCAAGGATTGTGGTATTTTTTTAATGTCATAATCTGAAGGACTACTTTTATACATCTTTTTAAAAAGTTCTGAATAACAATATTGTAAAAGCAGGTATTTAATGGGTCACCAGATGAGAACCAGAATAAATATATATATATTTTTCTATATAAACAATAACTATATTATTGTTTCTAAATAAAACAAAACTGTGTCGTCACTGTTGCAAATTTAGCAAATTTGTAGCTACTTTTTTTTTTTTTAAATCTAGCAACTAGCGACAAATCTAGTCAGGTCCTCCAGGTGTCAAAGTGACTTTGTTTGTTCAGGCTCACTGGCTCTTTTCACAACAGAAAAGCGGTCCTTCGAGCCGTGTCTTGCAACAGAAGACTGTCTGCCCAGTCTTCCTCTCTGCTACCAGTTCATTACCGTAATCAGCCTTGTATGCGCTCATCAAAACAGACCTCTGAATTGAGATGAGGCTTACTTCACCGGAGCCATGAGCAGCAGCCTGCCATCATATTGTTGAGTCTTTACCCGGCACTTGTGGTGCGCTCTGTTCTCCGGAGGCAGACAGTAGGTTTTTGAGATGTGACTCTTTATAACAAAAACAAAATGAGTATTGAAGCATGTAACATATTTTCACTAGTATAGTTTGCCTGTTTTTGTTAGTTATTTTGCCCTCACAAAACATCTATTATTACTTTATAAGATACAAATCAATTGAGCTGTACCCACTGCTGTACCCACTTTAAAAATAGTTTTTCATATGTTCATTTATAGACGTGAAAATCTAAGACAAAAAAAGATCTTAATGCGCATCTAATTTGATCTTATTTACTTATGTTATTTATTCATCTTTTTTACATCATCCCATTCCCATTGTGTTTACTTTTATTTCATTTTATTTTGCTCATGTGCATGGCTTCACATGACTATCACTACCGGTTTTCTCCTTCTCCTTCATTTGCATGTTCATGTGAGGTGAAGGGGTGTCCCAATTCTCTTTTGAATGAAGTGGAAGGGGTAAGGTAAAGGGATTTATAGCCCTCTGTATCTTGGGATGTCTGGACCCACACTTCAAATGAAAAGCTAAGATTGATTTCCCAGCATCGTGACCAAAGAGACACATAAATGTGAGTAAATGTTTTAAAAATGTCATTTAAATCACAAAGAAATTCCAAATTTTACTGGAATAATGTGTCAATGTTAGCCTGATAATATTAACATCACCCAGAAGACTCGTGTATGGCACATGAAATTTTAATTTTGTTTAATATTTTTACATTTACAAAACTACCAGAAGTAAAGCATTCAGAACCATTTGGCTGGGTTCCACTTGGGTCCCGATCCACAGACAATTCTTTTCAGCTCTTCTTCTAGCTCTGGTTTTACAGGGATGTGTAACAGGGGAAGGTGAAAGAATAAATGGTAGGAGTCAGAAAAATAGAACTCAGCTTAGCCTTGCGATTAGCATTGACATATCTTTTGGGGAAGCAGCTCTCGAAACGATATTCGTAAGTATGGTTTGAAACATGTCTATGACTAATATTGCCTTGGTATAATAATAATGTCATGGTTCTTGGGCTACAGTATGCTTTCCTTCCATTCAATATTCAGTCTTAACACTGTTTAATATGTTATCAATACAGATCTGCTAGAGATGACAAATGAATAATGAAAAGAGATTAACTAATGCTGAATATTCAATCAATAATCACTGCAGCAATAAAACTGTTGTTTTAAAACAATGAGATCTCTATTAGAAGAAACATCAATCAAACCCACCAAAAATCTCCAAAGTTCATGAATGTGTAACCATAAAGGTAAACATATTAAACAGCATTACACATTCTTGATGAAAAAAAGCAAGACATTGCTTTTAGTTTCAAAGTAATTTACTGCGTCTTTAGAAAGCTTGGTCATCTGCAGCAAGAGAGCCATATCTGTCGCCAGAGTCGATCATTTACCCAGAAATCTTTTAAGTGCGAGCTGCTAATGGGACTGAGCTGCACAAAACACATACCCATGACTTACAGTATTTCGAAACACTACATCTTACTTCGAAGTGAAGGTTTGGAAGGGGGGAGGGGTGGTATCATATCATAACACATTAAGCCCACTGCAGCAATTTAATTAAGCGTCACTCTCTACATGAGGGCTATTGGGTTTAGAATGGTGGTCTCAAAACCCTGAAATATCGCAGGTCACAAATTTTAGCCAGCTACTTCATGCTTGTAGCAGCAAGGAAAATTATGATCAGTTAAAAAAAATGCTTGCAAGACATCAATTATGCATCTATTTCAAGAGACTACAACTACTCCATCCATCTGTCTGTTCATCATAACACCAGTAACACACCACATATCTAAACAGTTTTTTTCTGAAATTAGAGATACCATCATAAATAAGGACCACGAGAGACAGATTAACTACAAACATTATTGAGAATAGTACAAAAGACCTTGCTCTAAACTCGAAGATACCTGTACGTTATACCTGATCCATGACAGCATAAGCAGTGCAAAGGTTTCACAGCAGAATTCTGTATACAGAACTAATCTGACCAGACCCTCTTCTGCAGCACAGGGTTAATTGCAAAGGCTTGGCCCTGATCAGTGTTTGGATAGGTTGTCTCCTTACAAACACCCATCCCTTTGTGTCGCTTCACTTCAATCTGTGACTTCATTAGGGAAGGAAATGGGAGTAAATACAAAAAGCCATTGTCTTACTTTAGGGCGGGAAGCACAATGCTAGCTGAAGATGTTGTGTAACTATCTTGTCTGTAATATTCATTACACAACTGGGTCTCGGCCTATTGCTCTCAATTATGCCATGGAGAGGAGTGTATGTGTATGCTAATAAAATACACAGAACCCTTGAGAAAACATGAGCAGCTCTGATTCGTCAGAGCACAGAAAAAAAAAAAACATGCAAGCTGGGAAGGCTAGTTTTAGAAACTAGTTTTTTAATACTATTGTAATACTAATCGCAATCTTTTACTTGTTCTTTATGTGGCCTCTCAGAGATTGTGGTATGTTCATTCATTCATTCATTTTCATTCCCGCTTATTCCCTTTCGGGGTCACGGGGGTCTGCCGGTGCCTATCTCTGGCACACATTGGGCGAGAGGCGGGGGTACACCCTGGACAGTTCGCCAGTCCATCACAGGGCAACATTCACACACACATGCACACCTAAGGGGTATTTTAGATTATTCAATTAACCTAACCGCATGTTTTTTGGGATTGTGGGGGAAACTGGAGTACCCGGAGGAAACCCACGCAAGCACAGGGAGAACATACAAACATGCACCGGCGAGCCTCGAACAACCTTCTACCTGGAAGTCCACAGTGCTACCCACTGCCCCACTGTGCCGCCTGATTGTGGTATGTATTTAATATTAAATCAATTAAAAAACAAAGATTGAAGCACCCTTTTTTATCTTACGACACAATTGTGATAGACAAAAAGAGTTTAACACAGGTTTATGTGCACAACATACATGGGTAAGATATCATTAAACAGTGCAGCCTAAAAAAATTATTAAAAGAGTCACTGAGTCCATGCTGTTTGGAGGATGTCTTCCGGGTTCGGTCAGTGACGCCTGGTTCTTCTGAGCTCAGTGTTGGACTCTTGCTCTTCCTCGGGCAGCCAGCTTATATGGACCCATGAAAAGCACCTGATGATGATTGGAGCACCTTAGACCTGCTTGGATAAGACGTGCGTAAGGAAGACGTTCGAGATGATACAGAAAATAAACTCAGTGTTTCAGAGGTGTTTTTTTTTTTACATATATATATATATATATATATATATATATATATATATATATATGAGCCCTTATTGAAAATGAAGCTGCTACAGAGAAGTGTGTTCAATAACATTTATTAAATATTACAATTAAAACAGCAAGAATGACAGTGTATTGGCAGTCTGAAATTGCAGATGAAAGTTTGACAGATGATGTCCATCAGAAATTTTTGTAAGCAGCCAAATGCTGCCACATGGAAATAACCTCGGGCTGTTACCTTAAAATTTTTGATGTTCATATTCCTTAATTGGAATGATAAAAATAATAATAATACTTTGTATAATACGCTCAGCACATGATGGATTTTTGTTTTAAAGACGAGCTTTTAAAGCAATAATTTGTAAAAAAAAAAAAAAACTATGCTAATTTGTTAAAAGCATGTCTAAACTTGGCCTGTGTTCAAAATGCAATTCAGAACCATTTCTTTTTCCCTTCTATTCAGAACCACCATGCATTAGCTGTAGGGAAATTCTGAAAACGATCCAGTTTGAAAACAAATTTGATAATAAACAAGTATTAAAATATACAGATGATTTCCAAATATTACATTAGGTGCCAATAAATGGTTTATTTTGTTGGTTCTAGAGAAATCCAGAACTTTTTCAATGTGTTCCAATGTTAATAACAAAATGGCATCAAATATGTCAACTCTAGAGGTTAAAAAATGTCAGGCGGTTTTATCCACACACATGTTGCCATTCAAATTCATCATCTTCTTCCTCCTTCAATGTTCCCTCTCAATCCCCTCCTATTTCCTCTCGTTCAGTCTCCCGTCGTATTCTCTCCTTCTTAGTGAAATGAATTCCGAGGCGAGCTTGCCAAATGACCCGTGACCATGGGCGGACAAGGTTACCACTGCTGACTTTACTGCCTCTTTGCTCTCCTCTCAGCTCAAGTACTCGGTCTGCCGCAAACACAAAGGCGGATACCCATAATAATGAAAAACCACAAGATGTGGAAAGAAAAAAAAAATCCCTGCACAGGACAAGCCTGCTGCTCTACTACCCTCAAGGCCAGACCTGACAAAACATCAGTGTGATGACAGCAAAATATGTGAGGAGAATTCAAAGATAGGGATTGTGGGAGGAGTTCCACTGTGACAGTGCAAATAGTGGGCAATGTAAGGACATGGTACCCAAATGAAGAACTGAGTAAAAAAAGAGCATGTATGTGGAAAAACTAAAATACTCGTTGAGTGTGGAATGAGTCCAAAAGGCTCAGAAATGACACAAAAATGATTTAAAGAACAACTACAAATCGAGTTTGGTTCCGTAACGTGCTTAATCCCATTTATACATTTTTTTTTTAAGAATCTGAAGTGTATTGTGTTTACATTTTAAAAGCCCATAATCAACTTTCCAAAAACACAATATGGCATGTGTAATGCAGTCTGTTTTTCTCCAAACTTTGATTCACAACACAGAGGTTTTTTTTATCTAAATGCCATAAGTCCACTAAATCAAGCACAGCTCAAAGAAGATGAGGTGATCAGGAGGTGGAAAAATGACAAACAGCTCAACAACAAAGTGCAATTTTACTGGACACACTCATTAGTTGTGTTTCCATCCACCTATTTTTATGTGTATTTTGAAATATTGGATAAAAAAAAAACAATGGAAAGATGCAAATCATTAAAAATGATGCACACAACTGAGCAGCATAGAAATGATCATAAACTATGAAGGATTGTCACGTCCCAGAAAAGTCTTGACTGGCTACATTCCCAAAGAGCAAAAGAGCATGATGCTCATTTTTCATTTCGTCTTCGAGTTCTAAGATGTTTTGTATAGCTATTTTATATCAAAAACACCAGTTCACCAAGAAGTGACAATTTTGTTCTCCTGGACTCATTGGATGGAAACATATTATTTTATGCGACATTCCCGTCTCGCCCAATATTGAATTCGCATCTCTGGAAGGAAACATGGCTATTGACATTGATTTGATGAAGCTTGTTGTTGTGCTCAAAAGTGGGTCTCCAGTGGGTGTCTACATCATATGCTATTTTATATTAAAAACATCTTAAAACACTACTAATATTTGTAAAATTTGTAGAGCCAGGAATTCTAGAAATAGTAACAAGCAATAAGACAATAAAAAAAACATGGTCTAATATAATCCAGGGGAGATTTGTTCACTGCCAAAAGTAAAACAGAGAAAAGACACTGCTACAAACCTCTAGCTCCGAGCAATAAACTAAAAAAGTGTAAAGTGTGTGCACACATTAGTGTGTGTTTGACAGCTGTGCTGGCCGTTCTCTAAGCCTGGTGGTTTATGTAAACACAGAGGAGTGGAGGACTGGAGCTGAGCCTCTTTCATGTCTGTGCCTGCGGCGCAGCTCTCTCTCACTCTCTCTCTCTCACCACTGAGTGCTTATATTAAAACACTGATAAGACTTTAGAGGCCCTCATCAGACCATAAGAGGTGTGAGCGGATAATACTCTCACGGCAACGTAATAATTATACCTGCGTCCAGCCTTTGGTCAGCAAGCCTCAGGCTATCCAGTTTGAAAATCAAAACCTGAACCCCAAATGCTCCTGCACTCTTTACTCTTTTAACTTTTCTCATAAATAACACTTGACCATTACGGACACCATGAGTGACAGCAGCGTAAGGCTACACAATTGTTAAATGTTTGTGAGTTCTAAAGTTGTTGGCTGCTTTCTGCGGGTATCATGTTCTATCTCTCAAGTCAATTTTGTGGTGCTGAACTGATGGCTGACTGGCCAACAATCACAGCTGTCAGATATCTCTGTCAAATCAGCTTTCACCGCTGAATCAAACAGCAGTCTTCCGTGGTTTGGCTGGAAACTAAATCGGAGATGTAAAATTGAATGTACAGTGCATTACTAAAAATATAGGGATGGCACATTTGCTCGCTGTCCCAACTGTTTTTGTTAGGTTTCACTCAAGAAGATGGAAGTCCATTTGCAAGTAATGGATTGTGACAGTATGGACAGAGTATGACATTATGTGCCTGACGCCAGCTTCAATCATTCCATGCATGCAAGATCCACAAAAAAAAACTACTTTTGTCGTCTCTGATAGATAATCACATTTAAAAAAGGAGAAGGGTGCCCATACTTGTGAGATCAAGTTACTTTCTCCTTTGACAAAGGCATTTATGAAGTCATTTCAGATTAACTCCTGCGGCATAAGGAGGACATGGTGGAGATGCGAGCCAACGGAGCCATTTCCAATATCGCCTTTGAATACAATTTGAACAATCCTGTCTGATCCAGAACTTCTGGAATAGTGAATGACATTTTTATGAGCTCTTAATGTTTTTTTCTGCTCTTTAAGTTCATGTATTTTCAATTATATATTAAATAAGAATCAAGCAATAATGTACAATTGTCCATTTTAGTTTATTTTACACCTGCCTTATTTTACACCTGCCTAATCACAATTGGGTGCATACCAAATTAGACCAAAAGCCAAAAACCTACGCAGCCCTGCTTCAAGAGTTGGTCTTAGTACATATCAAGTGTAGAAATGAGCTATTTATCTGTGCCTAGATTCTAAACTAAATCATAGTAATAGTGCATATTACTTTAGCAGCCAAGTACCATGGCAAGTGTGCTTCATTCTAAAAACGTATTGTGTGTCTTAGTTTATCCATATAAACAATAAAGTTCAATATAACATGAGATGGAGTAAGTTAAGTCTGAACATGTTGAATATTAAGATGGAAAAGCTTAGAGATGCATCTGACTAGTGAGCAATATGGATGTCACATGACTACATAGTCATGTGACAGTAAATTCAGTTTAGTTGGACCAGAGCAATCAGTGTGGTGTGATAAATTATGCAAATTAGCAGTTGTTGCCGCTGCCCCACACAAAATGAACCAAACCACAGGTGTGAACACAACTGAAAGGTGCTTATTCTCACAATGCTTCAACTAGGCTGAGATCATTTCAGTATTCAATTATGACAATTCTTGACCAAATGACAACTACAATCATTTGGTGAAAAGTCCACAGTGAAAGGGCAGTAAAATTATGAAAGAATTTCCTTTGACTTGAATGGGATCGTATCTGGCAATGCGAAAGCGGAAGCTCCTGCCTTCAGCCCCAACAGAAATTTCAGCTGGGAGGAACTTTCCCCAGCAATCTCGTGATGCGATTTTGAGCCAACAGAGCATGTTTGATTACTCAATATGATACATTTTAGAACATCAGTATTATAGCACCCTATTATGATTTAG
This sequence comes from Danionella cerebrum, assembly GCA_007224835.1. Classification (NCBI taxonomy): domain Eukaryota; kingdom Metazoa; phylum Chordata; class Actinopteri; order Cypriniformes; family Danionidae; genus Danionella; species Danionella cerebrum. The sequence goes on from SRMA01026675.1 coordinate 101,036, forward strand.
ATGAACCTTAGGGTGAATTGCTTATTTTTAAAATGACTCTGATTTATGGACTGGTTCATTTGGATGAATCCGCATTCAGTGAATTCTGCATTGTTCAGGAGTAATGTGACTGGACCATGACTCTGACAAAAATATTTAATTTCAGTATTTATAAAACTATCTGAATTATTTACAGCCTAATTCACCTCAGAGTCTAATAAAGCTAAATCATCAATAAAGACCTTGGTAAAATGTTGGATATCAGATCAAATTGATGTTAAAAGCGTGTGGTTTACTTCCTAATACAGCTTTTCAATAATTTTACAAAGACACTGAGACCAGAAGCATTTAATGCTGCTGAACCTTCTGCTTATGCATACAAAATTTGCAAGGCTTTAAAAAAAAAAAAAAAAAAAAACATTTCATTATAAAGTAAAATTTTGAGCAAGCTCAGCAAGTCAGGATTTTCAACTAACAAACAATGACTGACAAAAAAGGCCCAAAGAGCTACCGCAAAATATCAAAACCAACATAGATAAATGAGCATTTTGGAGTAACCAATAGATGAGAATACATTTTATAGCTGATGCATGGGTCAAAACCAACCCTTTAACATGAGAGATGATAACACAAAGCTAACACAAGAAGATGGTTAAAAAAAGCATCTTGGAATCCATTACAGTTTTATTTTAATTCACCACATGTGTAATCATAAGCACCTGTATCGGGCTAAATCAGGATTTATTGTCCTGGCAAACCTATAAAGGTTCTTCGATAATAAACAATTTTGATTTAAAACTTGAAACACACCAGAAAAAAGTATATGATTCCATAAAAATGCTATTTTTTAAACCCATGTTTCAAAGCAAATATGACTGACGCCCAAAAATAGACTGGTTTATCAACCTTGAGGGTAAAGTTTACTCTGCATGGAAATAAAAATCAGTACAAAGCTGCATTTCAAGAAAACACTTCCAATCTCATCTCTAAATGTCCTTGCTATCCTCTCTCTGAGTATTTGTCTAGGCCATGGTCAAGACTGTTTCCTGTGCAGCTAGTTCAGGTTATTTCTTGTAAGCATTAGATCAGAGTGTAATCTAGCAGCCATGAGCACCATGAGACCATGAGCATAATACAAAGATATCACTCCAGAGCCCCATCGGTCCTCCTCTTGTGTCAGCACTTGAGATCTCAATCTGCAACTTAAAGGGCCCTTCTCTCGCTTTCTTTGTGTCTAGCCAGAGAGGTTACATCAAGAGGGAGAAAGAGGGAGGGGGGATTTTTGTATTCGAGAAAGAGATGGAGGGAGAGAACAAGAAAGATAGGTGGAGGATGCAAAAAATGGGGGGTTGGTGGACGTATGTATGCGAGTGTGCACACATATGTGTGTCATAGTGAATGTGTGTTCTTCTGCAGACACCCTGGGGACGAGAACTTGTCATAGAGATCACAACAGACAATACTCTCGCATGAAAAAAACTCAAGCAGATTTTTACTCTGTGATGGTTTCCAAAATAAAGGCACTACTGAATTGCAACAACAAAAGATTAATCATGAGCCCTGTATGGCTTTACCAGGACCCCTCTGTCTGTCCAACACAGGCTGAAAAAGCCAGAGTACTGGTCTTTCATCAAAGTAAAACCCGCCGCTGGTTTGTATTTTGATGTATGATCACGGAACGCTTTAGTTTGTGAGCTTAATCTGCCGTGGGACACGTTTTGACGCAAGATATCTGATGTCCTTGTCTATCCATATGTTTGATGTGAGCAGGGAGGGGTTGTTTTCGATCAGTGTGAGCTAAACAGGATGCCGGGATTTTGACAGGGAAAAAATAATGACGGTCACTTCTTTGATCTTCCACATATGTTCAAACTATCCAGCAGTCTGGCTCTCATATCCTTCCATCCAGACAAAGGGAGAGAGTCAGCCATCGAAAGTGACTGTCATCGTATAAGTCGCTTACTTCTACAGCTAGATGACGGAAAGCTCTGGCTCAGACACCATGAGAAAACGTTCCCCGAAGGCAAAGCCAGAGGGGTCCTCTGAGGAGCGAAGCCATCTAGTCTATTAGTCTATTCAACGGTTCGTTCCCCTTTTACTTTGTACCTGTCTGCTTATCTAGGGATGACAGCAAATTGCCATGGGTTTACATCACTCAATATGCAGAGCTGTCATCAAGGCTTCCATCACTGCTGCTTAGCATATCGTCTAACAAAAGACCCTCCACATAGTGAGGATAGGTTTGTCACTTTTACTGGCAAACCGTGTTATTATCATCTAATTTACAGAGACAAGATGATAATTACATGCAATTAGAATTATAAACCTGCCATAGTGTGTGTGGTAAGCCTCAGGTAATACCATAAAGAGAAATCTCATTGGCTCATACTGTGCTCAGGGTTTCTCCTTAAGCTTCAAATTGCCATATTGCATAACAAGTGTTTGCTATATTATTAACTACAGGAAAAGGGACTTTAGCTTAGCAGTGGTTTGAGAAAAGTTTAACGAAAAAAAAAATCCCTAAAAAAACGACGGTATGGTATCTCACGCAGGCGGTACCATGGTTTTCCAATTAGAAGGTTGCCAGTTTGAGGCTCACCGGCGTCCTTCCTGGAAAGAGTTTTCTGGGTTCTCCGATTTCCCCCACAATCCCACAAACATGCGGTTAGGTCAATTGAATAATCACACAATGAGAAAATAAATAAATAAAGAATCACAGGTTCTATCCAGAGCAGGAAACACCACATCATATGTTTACTCCCCTGGAGGAAAACAAAACTTTCCAGCTCTATCAAAGCACCTACCCTCCCATGTGGTGGCTTTTAAGCAGGACAGTTTAAAAAATAGAATAATGACATGACTGTGTGAGTGATGGACAGCCTTGCAATGTCCAAGTAAGCTGGACCCCAAAATGGAACAAGTATATAAGAAGATGAATGCATATATCCTATATTCCTTTTTTGGGAGTACATGCCTTGAAAATGGCTCGATGGTCATAGCACCACCTATAGTTCTAGCACCACCCACTGATCAATCATATTAATTGCTAGTACAGCTCATCTGTATAGCGGGTGCGCTTTCTGTCTCGTGACTTGAAAGTGTGTTTTCTGTCAATTATTATGTAATATGCATTAACACAGTTTTTTTTTAAAGAAAATATGGTGTTTATGTTCCTCCTGATTTCTGATTGACATGGTGAAAGCATGAATGTGGAGGCAAAATAAATTAGGTGATTTAAAGATTATTTTTTGTTATGGTTTTGCATTTAGAAAGTTGCTAACTATGCAGTGCTAGTTTATAGAGCTCAAATACTTATTAAAAATGCTTGAAAATTGCATAAAATGTCACCTTTAATATTACTCTATATTGGTGTATTTTCTAGGATCCAAAACTCATTAATTCATTCATTTTACAACCTGTTTATTCCCTTTTTTTTGGGTCACAGGGGTTTGCCAGATGTAGTACCCAGAGAAAACCCACGCAAGCACAGGCAGAACATGCAAACTCCTTCCAGGAAGGTTACTGGCGAGCCTCGCAGTGCTACCCACTGCGCCACCGTGCCGCTAGATCCAAAACTGAATGTAACAGTTTGTTCTGGGTTGGTTCCCAAGACTTCTCATCATCAATGAAACTCAACGTAGATCTTGTGTCGCGCACCACACTGAGGGAGATTTGTGTGCATTCAATGTGTTTAATCTCACCAACTCTAGTCACTTTCTCTTCTGGCTGATAATTCCTGCCTTGTGTTGCTCTGCCATATTATCCTTCACATCCTTGGTAGCTCTTTGTGTGTGGTGGTCATGCTCCCCAATGTCGTGTGGTCAAAGCCGTCAATTGTCTCATGAAACTTTCCTGAACTCATGCAGTAAAATCCTTGGAGTAAATTCAACTCTATTCAAATAATTCTCAATATAGACTCTGAGAAATAGTTATTTAATCAATTATTTAATCTATTTTTGTTTTTTATTATTTTTTTAATCTGTGAATGATAATTATATCTCTTGTATGTGTTTGTCTTTTGTTTCTGTATCATCACAAATGATAAAAAAAATCTAAATTTTCTGAATTTTCGGAGCTATCTTAACTCTATTATTCAGAAAATGACCAAATTCCTCTCTGACTAGAGTTAATTTCACTCAGAGCATTTTCTTTTACAGCAGTATGCTTAAAAAGAAAGTCTTTAAAAACTTTAAAAAAGGTAAATTATGGCATACATAAATGAGCAAACAAACAATAATATATTTATTAAACCATAACTCTAACCCTAACCCTATGTATATATATACCGGTAATAAAAAAATATATATATATATATATATTACCCCCAGCATCAACAAAGAGAGTCAGAAGAAAAGTTGTTTTGGTTTGGAATAAGCTCAAATCAAACTTGAACAAACGCTAAATATGAATCCAGAATATGGGCCACCCACCACAGTATTACGGTAAAATGAGAGAATGTTGCCCCTAAGCCTCTGGCCTGAAGGTCAACTGTACCTATTCATTCCCTGTATCGTCATCTAAGGAATTCTCCACCAACCAGCCCCTGATTTCATGGTGAATTTCCAGCCAGTAGAGCATCAGTATGGGGGATATAAAGGCAGTCAGCGGGAGAGGGTTTCTGTGGATTAGGCCTGCTCATCAGTTTATCATTCATCATTCAGCAGGGGACAGCGGAGGGTGGAGGACTCAAATCCCTAATTCTCTGCAGCCCTAGCATCCTTTGTAGGGTCCAGGATTAACGAGGCCCCTGCAAGAAGCTGATGAGTTTAAAGCTGGGGTGAAAGACAGCACAGATCATGACAGAGATACCATTAGAGACCTTCATAAATCATGGCATGCTTGAGGTAGGCATACTGCGGTTTAAAGTCCAGCTGTAGTTTTAACCTACACCTTTTTCCCCACATTGTTATATGACAAGATGGGACATGGTCCTTTTTTCCCCACAAAAGACTCAGTAGTGTGGTCAATGGGATACTCTAATGAGAATAAAATTCTCTTTAAAAGCTGGTTCTTTTGGTTTTACTGAAAAAAGACATCAAACACAGTCAATATTTCACAAAAAGAATGGAAGACAGGCAGAAAGACAAAAACAGCTAGAGAAATGTCTGCTTAATTTACTATCTTGGAGGCTGGAGTGCTCTTTAACTCTTCTGAAAGGAAAGGCTTGCGGTTCACCGTGCCTCACAGACCACTAATGATGAGGCTAGCTAAATTTTACAAGTGGAACCAGATTTTTAAAGAGAAACATTGATGAGGCGCAACACCTTGCATGGCTCATGAATCAGTCTTGGGCTTTTTTCATTGCCTGAAAGATTTACTGGCACATGAATTAAGGAAGCGGGAATATACTAAACATATTTGGTCGGAAAAAATTTTGTAGATTTATTTGATTTTGTCTGAAAACCATATGATTTACCACATGTTTGCTACGCAATGCTTGTTAGATCTAAAAATCTGCTGTTTCTAGGAGTAAAAGTAATCGCTGCTAAAAACAAACTGGGATTTAATCCTGATTTATAGGTAGATTTAAACTCCACATTCGTTCTGATGGACAGCTTTCAAACTTTTTTTAAATATGAGGCCTTTTGCCCCCAAAAACCTTTAATCAAATCATTTCTCTAGAAAAAAAAGGTACCGAGGGCATTAGTTTGATGCAGTAAACAGTGAGAAGCTGGGTTTCATCCAGCAAAAAGCTCTCACTAAATTCCAGTGGTGGTGTGCTGCTCTTTAAAGGGCACAAGGGAGCTATCTTTTTAAAATGAAATGCAAGCAGCAGCAGAAGAGATGAACCAAAATTTGTATTTTCAACAATAACAATATTACAACACATTTCAACACTGTTGCACTCAGAACAAATCAATAAAGGGAGTTTTGAGGGGCCATGCATAATTTCTGGATAGGACACTGATGCTGGTAATGTTCTGCTGACATCAAAAGCAAAATTTATGTTTTACAAAATGTTCACAGAAGAATTCATTATATGAATAGTAAATAAAAAAAAATTGTTCATAATGGTATTAGTAAAAATGTACTAATACATTTAATAACATATTATTCTACTACTACTACTACTACTGCTACTACTACTACTACTACTACTCATAACAATAATAACTAGATTTTAAAGTTTGCACGCAAACTTCGATGTTGGCTTGCGTTGGTACCGTTAATACCTATTTTTTTTAAATGTTGTCAATTCCGCAACAATAACATAATCCAACCCCCATGTCTCTATGATTCTCATAAGCCGAGATAGGTACATGCAATATTGGTTGCTATGGTAACCAGTCTGGTTGCTATGGAGGTGTCAGTGACCTAACATATTGCTCCCCATGTCAACACGAGTAAAATACACCAACCCCCATGTCTCTATGACTTTCGTAAGCTGAGATAGAGATACGCCATATTGGTTGCTATGGTAACAGTGTGGTTGCTATGGAGGGTTCGCTGACCTAATATATTGTTCCCTATATGAATACAAGTAAATTACAGCAACCCCCATGTCTCTATGATTTTCCTGAGCTGAGATAGGTACATGCAAATTTGGTTGCTATGGTAACCAGTCTGGTTGCTATGGAGGGGTCAGTGACCCAACACATTGTTCCCCATGTCAATACATCAACCCCCATGTCTCTATGACTTTCCAAAGCTGAGATAGAGCTGCGCCATATTGGTTGCTATGGTAACCAGTTTGTTGCTATGGAGGCGTCGCTGACCTAATATATTGCTCCCCATATCTATACGGGTAAAATACAGCAACCCCCATCCCTCTATGATTTTCCTAAGCTGAGATAAAGACATGCCATATTGGTTGCTATGGTAACCAGTCTGGTTGCTATGGAGGTGTCATTAACATAATATGTTTCAGCTGTCAGTATGGGTGAAGCTTACCAGCCCCCAAGTCTCTAGCATTTTCCTAAGCTAAGATAGAGATGTGGCTATATAGTTGCTATGGTAAACAATTTGGTTGCTATGGAGGAGTTAGTGACATCATGTTGTAATCTACTTTCATTTAGAATAATATAAAGCAACCCCCATGTCTCTACTGTGTTCCGTTTAGAAGATATTTGACATTGAAAGTTATGTCAAAAAGTGGGTGTGGCTTAATTAATTTATGTTAATTCACAAGCAATGATGGGCTGATAAGTAATTTGCTTCCTTAATGCTTGTATGACTTTCCAGTGTCAATCAATTACAGAAGCTCTTTTACATTAGGATCTATGGAGTTCATGCTCCATTCATTTCAATGGGCCATTAAAAGTCAATGAGACACCTTTGACCTACTTATTTGAAATCAGCTTGAACCTGGAGTTATCAACTGCCAGATTTTCAAACGAGTCAGCTGCAGCTGGAAATTCAACTGTCAGATTTCAAACGATGGCAAATCTGCTGGAGAAAATCCGATTTCCATGCCTCAAACAAATAAAGATTATAGAAGAACCGTAAGACATATCGAAATGATTCTTTCTTTGTAAGAAGCAGAAGACCTAACGAAGAGAATGCTGTAATTTTTGTGAAGGTGTGATTAGAAATAAAAAAATTATGGCGAGCCACAAATAGCCTTCATTTGATTCTGTGCAACTGCTCATTTCAGAGAAATCCATACCCTCAAACAAATAAGGATTACGAAAGAATGACCCGAGTTATTGAAATATTTCTTTTACTGTTAGAATCCCAAGATTTTAAGGAAGAGAATGGTGTAAATTTTATGAAGCTGTGATAAAGTTTGAATGATTTATGGCGAGTTAAAAATAGCCTGCGATTGAGATTTTAAACAGAATCCACCAGAATTTTTGAATGGAGGTGAATGGAGCAATTATGTGCACTCCTTGTGGTTTAGGCCACCTGGAGTAAAAACCGTGTGTTTTATAAAAATGAAAACAGCACCAACTGAAAGAGGACAAAAATCTCTACCATTTAGGTATAAAATGTGTGTAAAGGTTAATTTTTAGTTGAGAAAACAGTGCAAGTAGCAACAAGACTGAGCTTGCTCAAAGTTAGAGTGAGCGATGACATCACCACTCTAGGGCCCCCATAGGGAATGACTTAGGCGATTTTTGGGCCGAAATTCGCGATTTTTACGGAAACCGCTGGTCCAATCGGTCCGATGAGATATAGCAACTCGAGTGGGAACAGCTTGGACGACCGTGGAAAGTTTCGTGGCTGTAGCTCGAACGGGCTAGGAGGAGTAGGGTTAAGAATTTTCATCAGAAGAAAAGAGAAGAA
>SRMA01026675.1:119278-248929 GCA_007224835.1 Danionella cerebrum
CGTTAAAAAAAAAAAATTAACTTTGCCTAAACATCCAAACTGGTCTGACTTGAGTTGTTGCATCTTTACAGCCTGGTACCACTAAAGGAATTAGGGGGAAAATTTTGGAAAGACTATGAATGCAACCATAGCAACCAATTTGAGATATTTCTGTTTATGAACATCATAAAGACATGGGGGTTTCTTTATTTTTGTTCAAATCGACATTGAGGAACATTATATTATGTCACTGTCATTACAACCAGCCAGTTTACTTTAGCAACCAAATTGGCAAATCTCTATCTCAGCTTAAGGAAAAAATGGGGAAATTGGGTTTGGTTTATGTGACATTGGCTTTAAACCGCAATTTTACAAGACAACGTCAAAGTTCGTATGCAATTTAGTTATTTTACCAAATGGAAATGCAATAGCTTAATCATGATAACTTCAAGGGACTGGCTTTACATGTCATAAAAGAGAAAACCTTCAAAAAAATGACTGTCAAACTGATGAAGCTTTGTGCTTCCACTGGGAAACTGCTGTTGCATGTCCCTCCTGTACTGGCTGGAAACATGACAAAACGCTGAATGGAGAGGAAATACAGAGGGGTGGGGGTAGCGGATCAATACTGCTTGGGAAATAAGGTAGAAAAGGTTATTTACTTGACATTGATCCGTTGCCTCGGAAGCAGAGCCAGTCCAGCATCTCTTTTGTTAACCTTTAAGCCTGAGTGTACTCACAAACGAGAGGGGAGTCCACTAACAGGTGTAAATTATGGATCGAAGGAGGTCGCCATACCTCTGTCACTGGCTGCTGCCTGTGTACGTACAGGCCTGGAGAAATTTAAACATCAATAGGGATAATAAGGACAAATTTATCACACTCAGGCCCCGAAGTCCCACTGCCAGGTCTGCTCGGTGTCCTGAGCAAATGTTTCTCAATCGTGGTCTCCATTGATTCAGACATTCTTTTCCCGCTCAAGGATGATCGATTGTGACACTGTGCATTTGCTCAGTCTTTCTGCAGGGTCCTCTATCAAGGGGAAATACTGCTAATTATATTACTTTTATGTTAAAAGCCAAAGTAATATTCCCAAAAAAAGGAGGTAGATTCTTCTACAAATAAGATGTAATTCTTCAGCACATTTGAAAACGAAGAGTTTGACTTCACATAAGTCATAAGTGTTTAGGATATAGTGATTTTACAATTATTGCTTTTGTAGGCCTTCCAAATAAAGTTCTTATGTGCGTAAACCTTTATCTTAAACCTATAAATAGGAAATATAAATAATTTGGATGAGATTAGCAGTCAAAAATTTAACCTACTACACATTACTAAGCCACTAAGCAGTATTTGTAGCATGTCCCCAATGGCTCAAATAAACGGTTTGATATCTAACAATTTAGATAACTGACCATTTACATCAAAGTGGTGCCAGGTTTACTAATCCTAATTAACAAAATAATAATGCTATTTGTGTATTTACAAAATCATTGTTTATTATCTGATTTAAAGTCAATATTTGGGCTGGTTTCAGCTCTTAAAGCAAACCCAAAATAACACAATAGCAAGACAATTGTTGCAGCAAAGCCCTCTAAAGGCTGAGATGCTGCAACTCTGACCTGGACATCACCATTAATTGGCTGAATATCTTGGTTGGATCTTACCCAGCCTTCATCCTCAACATCCATCATGCTCTTTTGAGAGGAGATGGCTCAGACCTGATGCATTGGGTAAGAAACTATTTGTCCTTCCATATGCCGGACCTTGTAAGCCACTCAGCACTATCCTGCCAAATTTTGTCCCGTGCCAGTGAAGGACACATGTTTTTACAACACAAAGTTTGGCAACCGCTCAAAGACTGCTCCTGCTATTTGGGCTTCCCAAGGTTAAACAAGGCTGTGATGGTAAATTGGAGAGGTTTAAAAAAAAACTGGCCAAGCAGCACCATGAAGTTTGTATAATAATGTTTTTTTTTTAAATTTCCATAAGACTATAAAGTTGCATAAGGATGGTTGTCTTTCACGTGGCTGACAGATGAAAACTAAAGGTTGAAGGTCCCACTACTGTTCCCTCTGGAGGATGGCAGTAATAAAGGAATACACCATTCCACATGAAATTAAATAAAAAATTTTACACGTACATAACGTGCCGGCCTATTCCCTTTCAGAGTCACGGGGGTCTCCAGCTTACATCAGGCGAGAGACGGGGGTACACCCTAGACAGGTCGACAGGCTGAACAACAATGTGATGTAAAAAAGGTTTATTGAACCAATACAGGGATAAACACAGCAATAATGATCCAAAGGGGCATTCATGATAAGTAACTGCTGGGCTTCCAGACAGTAGTTCTCCGTATACAGAAGAAGCAGCTTCACCTAGTAGAACTGAAGTATGTTCCGAGGTGAGTGGAGTGTAGTAGGCTGATAGAGCGAGGGTTCTATCAGGTGGGCTCAACTCACGGACCAAGCCGACAGTGGAGATCGCACACCAGCAGGGACACTCGAGGTAGGTCTCCAGGATCTGAGAAGTAAGCGCAGCACAGGTAATTAGCAGATGGAATACGAGCAAGGAAGTCCTGGAAGTTTTGAAGTTTGTAAAAATAGGGATGATTGGTGACGGTGATTAGCTGATGAGGAAAGTGGATGCGAGTGACTGACACTGGGAGCAGAGTTGTAGGCTCATTAGAAAAAAATCTTCTCATTAGAAAAAAAAAAACTAATTGGCAGATTTATTTTATTTATTCATTACGTGATATAACTATAAATATACAGACACATTGATCATGGGCAGAGATCTGATAATTGGTTTTGCCCCCAAATGTTTTTGAGCATGTACGGCTTCCTTAAGCTCATGTTCGCCTAAAAAGGTCTATAGTTTATATCAACCAATAAGCACCAAGCTTTCTAGAATCTGGTACTATAATCTGTTAAAGTCAGCAAGGGATCCACAATGTTCCTTCTGCAATTTTCTTGGTCAAGCAAAATCACTTTACACTACCAGGGAAAATGGACACCTCAGCGAACACAAAGTTACAGGAAAAATATTAGAATGCTAACACAAGTTTGCTTTCTAGAGTAAATGCAGAGATTACCTTGCTATTGAGATCAACCTCAGCCACCCCATTTTGCAATAAAAAAGGGGGTAAAATCTAATATTAAGTGTCAAGGCCTCAGAGGCGGTGAAAGCACTTTGAGTATTCAGTCGGTGTATCCGGGTGATTCATTTTCAGAGGAAGCAAGCCCATGGGGTGAGGTGACCCCAAGAAGCCAAGAAATTTGTTTTTCCTTTCCTTCCTGCTCCCTTCTGGACTGCCTATATCTCACTTCCTAGAAGAAGCTGTCCCTCTCACTCACTCTCAAGGACCCAGGCAATCTCCCTTTGTAAATAGAACTATGTTTTATAATTCTCCCTCTCTTCAAGATGACCGTATCAATAATGCAGGGGAACTGCATCTGTCCGGAGTGATGAGATTATTTTTCTGATTTGGCCTGACAGTTATGGTAATAGTTTGCCAAACAATCTACTCTGGCGACAATGACCACAGATTACAGCTGTTTTTAAAACAGCGTGGCCGAGGAGAGCTGCATGATTGATTGCACATGAAGAGACAGAGGCGGGCAATTTGGCCCCAGCATCTCACTCGCTTTTAACTCCACTGATACTGCTATAATCTCTTTCGTTTATCTGTTTGGGGAAATGCACAATATGGAGGGGTGTAAGAGAAAAAGTCTTACAGCAACAAGCTTACTTTAGTGAAGAAAAATAGCCTTGTGCTGATTTTGATGACCCATGAAAAAGTTGCTAGAACACTTAATAGAAACTAATTTGTTTTCATTTGAAAATTAAATAGTAATTAAAATAAATTTTCCAAATCTTAGAAGATCACCTAAAACATCAAAGGCATGCTTAAAACGTGGTGAACGCTTGGTTTGCTCAATATGAGAAAGAGGCTCTTGAGTTTCAAGTTTTCAATGCTTGTTTCATGACCTTAGAACAAAATAATTTGTTCACCTTATGGCTGACCACAAAACTTCCAAATAAATATAAAAAATAAAATAAACAGATATTCGGTAGCTCAATCTTTAACTTTTTGGCTGATCCTCTGTCTTAAGGCAAGACTCATGAAGCATCAACTTTTCAAATAATGTATTTTTAGAGAAAATTACGCTCTGATTGTTGTTCTGATTTCCATAAAACACAAGAAAGTCACTTTTGTGTAATACAGTGAAAAATTCTTTAGTCCCACATTGAACAAGGCTGTTTTTTATCATTTAATAATAAAACATACACACACATCAGATCAAATATTACTGACAAAATGGTGCCATCACCGATCTATGAAAGGCAGAGTATGAGTTGTGCTCAGTTTACAGGCACAACAACTCTTTGCTGTACAGCTTAGTTGTCATAAGAGCATAATATTTTTCAAGTTGACCATTTCTGGTACATGTGTATTAGCCCTCCTGCAGACTGTGACATGGGACAACTCTATCATTTTACCCCTTGATTTGATTCTTCTTCAGGTGAGCTGGAGTACAGTAGATGTACACTTTGGAAAGTGATTGCTCCAAAGAGAGGAATGTAAGGTACATGTATGTCTCCATGAAGAATACAGAGCGTGGACGTAAGTGCAGCAGTATTGTACTCGCCCTGTGTTTTGCACTGCCAGGTGCAGGGGTGCCAAATCAGCTTTTTCACCACGTCATTGCCATGCTGAGAGTTCCCATCTGTATCATGGACTAGCTGTGTACTGGAGGTGCATTGAAATTTATATATGAAGCCTGTCAGTCAGGTGAGTGACACTTTCACTGAGTTTGGTTCAAACATTTATGCTAACAAGCCCATTAAGTCCAGGGTATTTGGTCAAGTTTAGAAGCTGCAGGTCCCAAGCTGGTTTAAAAGCTGTAATAACTAGTTTCAATAACGTGACAAGGAATATAACAAGATGACTAACCACTTCTTTGTCTCATATATGTAAAGATGTCAGACGTCATTACCGAAACACTTTCATAAAAATAATTATATTGTTTAATTAAAAGCTGCAATTGTTTGAATATTTAAAAAAAGATCAGTGGGGTAATGATCTCGTAGATGTTTAGATTCACTTTTCGCTTCCCAATAAAAGCATGTCTATTGGATGTTTGCATGTTCTGCATCATGCAAGACAATTAGCATTACAGGATCTTCCCTGTATGTTTGAAATCCAAAACACTGGCAGGCAGAAAGCAGAGAGGCTCATGTTTTATTAATGGAACATTAGAAGCAACACCAATCGGCTAATACACATTTGCATATTTATTAAAAAGAAGACGTTTGTGATTAATGGGATTTTGCTAATATTGCATGGAAGCTGTGTGAAAACTTTAATACATTCCATCTATGCTTTCATAATTTGCCTGCATTTTTTTTTCTCAAAGTTCACAGTTTAATCTATTTGTCCATGGCTTGCCACGAATACATAGTAACTGTGACCACCGATGATGAATTTTATGGAGAGTCCCTTTAAAAAGAGAGATTTGTACATTATTGTCATTATTGATTGTGTAGTAATCAATATTAGAATAACAGTTTTGCTGTAATTGACCCTTTCTGACCTGCCTTAGAAACATCCATCAGTGCAAAGTTTTACATTTTAAGAATGTTTTCATTTGCAGTACACCAATACAAACTTATCTATTATAAAATATATCTATGATATAGACATATGTGGGATATAAGAAAAAAAGCAAATCAAATGAAACATTTTTTGGTAATTTCATGTAATTTTATTTATTTTTTATTCCCGCCAGATATGTTGCTATGTCACTGTACACACTCCTGTACAGTTGGTGGTGACACGCACATAAGAAGAAGAATTTGTGCTTTCCTAAGATTTGAGAATGGGTATAGATTTGTGTTTTCCTACATTGAAGTGCTGTGAACATCTGCTGTCTGGATCATGTCTACATGGCCACTCTTGAAAGAGAACAGCTCTCTGAGATGAAATATGAAGGTCTAACGCCTTTGGTTTCATTACAGGCATTTTTAAAAAAACACATATGCAAAAGGGGATTTAAAGGGTTAAATTTTTTAGCCAAGGCACATTGTCAACAAATTAAGTGATCCTTAATCCTATAAGCCATTATAAGGACTGTAGACTGAAAATTTGCTTCTTCATGAGAAGGTTATCATTTTGAATCAGAGTGGAGTTGTTGGTTTATATGTTGTTATACAATCAAGGAGATATGGAGTGGATTAGTCGCTTTAAATGTTCAGCTTATCACATCACTTGGACACATCACCAGACAACTGGTGCATCAACCTAATGTATTGCAGCTTTACTGCGATGGATGGCAAACATCTGCAGAGAGTCTATGATCACCAGGACTCCTCTGCCCTCTCTACAGAGCATCTACCAATACACCATAGGCCTGTTTCAAGGACCTTAGGCTGGAGGTACATGAGTATGACATGCTGGAGCACCAGACAATGGAACTCTCTGCATATAATAATATAGTTCATGCCCTTTTTATTCAGTATATAATTGCATTAATAATCTATAAATGCTTTGATCTAAAGATGGTCACACAGTACCTTCTCTCTATGCAGTCAGTAAGAATTCCTACCATACATTGAATACAGTAGGATTATTTCTAGGCCACATTACTCTGTGGATCCTAAATAGGCTTCTGGAAGTTGAAGAAGGTGTAGAGGACCTGTCTGCCATTGATTCAAATATAGCCTATAAAAATAACAGAGAGAGGGAGAGAGAGAGAGAGAGAAAGAGAGAGAGAGAAAGTGATAAAAACAGAATAAGAAATTGTCTTGACGACAAGGACATTGTCAGATAAGTGGAGAAGGGCAGTCAGAGAGCTATTTAGAACGCCGGTAAATGGCCTTTTTACCATTCCGACTCCCCCCTCTCATCCCTCCTCCTCTGTTTGGGGATGGCATTAGAGACTGGAGACTGACATACATTTTTTATAGCTTCATAAAGTCGTCCAATGACCAGGTCACCCTTCTCATAACTAGGGAGCAGAACGCTTGAAAAAAGCCATTCATCACTGTGAAAGGGCCTGCTTGTCCAAACGCCTTCAAACATGCACAGAGTCTGGCGAGAGACGCTCAGCGCAAATGCTAACGTACTTCTGCCGCTAATGCCAGATGACCTTCTCACATCTATTAGCAGGCTGGCTGACGCAGAGGGCAGACACGTGCCCCACTTGTCTCTTGCTAAAATCTCAACCACAAAGATTGCATATTTCATACGTGATTGTACATTTCAGCACATTTATTAGAAAGAAACCTCTATAAACTAAACAATACGCTTTAAAAAACAGTGTAAAAATAAAAAGATTTTTTTTGTGGGATCAATTTAGCTTTCAATGGAAATACAGTGTAAACTTAGTTTAAATCAATCAAATCAATGCATAGCATGGAAGTGATTTAGGGTGAAAGTAACTGAAAAGGTCCGTGGATGATGACATACGTACAGTATTTGCAGTCAAAACATTCATGAAATTAGTAGCTACAAGCCTCCAAACCTCCTGTGTTCTTCAGATTAGCTCAAGAACAGTGCATTGAGATAGTATTGGTTTTCCATATCAAGTGTGACGCAAATCATCTGCTGCAGCTTTATAAACATGTCACAACTGGACACAAGAGCAGTGGTGTTACCCTGTGGATCGCATGCTCCTTCCTCCTGCAACCAGCTTGTGTCAACTTCAGTTGCAGTCGACTTCACCAAAGACCACAAATCCAGTGATCAGTTATGATGCTTGCTCCTGTCACAGAACCTGCTCTTGTGATGCCAAAATCTGCTCCTGTGATGCCTGAGCCTGTACCTGTGATGCCCGCACCTGCTCCAGTGATGCCCAAGCCTGCTCCAGTGGTCCCTGACATGCCTATCTTTGGAGATCCTGCCAACCCACCCAGTGACTGATCAAATTCCCCATGTGGGTGGACAATTGAGGTCTGTGTAGCTATGCCTGCCGTTAACTGGTCCCCCACTCACCCTTCTGCCACTGCCCCTATGGGTTTGCTCATACCATCCTCATCTTCTCAGACACCTCCCGCCTCTGAACCCCTGGCTCAGCGTCTCGCTCTTGACCCTTCTCCTCCTCTTCAGGAGGTTGTCTTGCTGATGGTGCCTCTGGACCCCCCTCTTTTGCAGGTGCGTATCTGAACTGTCGGTGTAGCTTGGCAGAGTTCCTGCCTTGCTTAATTGTTGCAGATTGGTTTGCACCAGTGGTTCAGTCACTCACAGGCTGCTCCCTGGTCCTGCCTGGCCTTCAAGGTCCAGCTTGACCTGAGTTCCTGCAGCCTCAATGGGATCTACCAGAGCATCAAGTCCATGGCCCAGAACCCTCTCAAAATACTCCGCATTACGGCAGCTCCACAATGAACTTTAACCGAGAGGCGGGGCACATCTTGTAAATTTTTTCTTTTTTGTAAATGTAAAAAATTTGTACAAAATGCATTTTGAAAATTTATTTTCAGTGAATTCATTGCTTAGTTTTTGAGATACACTCAAATGTACAAAATATGACAAAAAAAACTAAAAACACATTTTGCATAAAACATACCATGAACATCAAAATAAACAATTTACAATAGTGCAATCAAATTGCAAATTGAAAAAAAAATGTTTCTAAGGTACTTTTGATCATAAATAGCTTTGTATTTGACAACTCTAATTAATATAAAGAGTAATCAATAACAAAAATGTACTCTTTAACACAATATACAAAATCATGCATAAATCATAGCTAGTAGCTAGCTACTGCACAAACTATTTACAGGGCAAAGGTACTGCAGAGCAGTAATTGGACTTAAAGTTCCTATCCACAATAACACAGAGGCACTTCACATGAAGAGAGCTCGCTTTCCTCACACTTTCTTTTCCCCTGTGTAGCTTTTTGGGCCTTATGCCCACCACAGATGACAAAAGGGA
This sequence comes from Danionella cerebrum, assembly GCA_007224835.1. NCBI lineage: Eukaryota > Metazoa > Chordata > Actinopteri > Cypriniformes > Danionidae > Danionella > Danionella cerebrum. The sequence goes on from SRMA01026675.1 coordinate 128,193, forward strand.
TGTTAAGGGATGTTTAGGAGAGATTTAGTTTTTTAAAGATGATGTCACACCGTGATATTGCAGGAATTTATCACTTTTACATTGTGATGAGGAAATATCTTTCATCGAAAGTTCTGTTAACACCCGCGGTGTGGATTATAATGTTTTTATTGTTTTTATCATACGCTTTTGAAGGATTTTTTGTGACTTTTTACTGGTTTTCTACACACCCACTCGTGGAAAAAAACGGCTCTATGAGGCATGTTTCATATGTCATGTAAGTCTAACTCCTTCTGTTTGTGATGCTCCGGTAGGTCTTAAAGGGTTAATAAGAAAAAAGTTACACAAGGAACACAATCACCACTAATCATTAAAAACAACCTGGTGTGGGGTTGCAGAAACAACAGATTCTGAATTAAGAAATGGCCACAGATGTACAATCTAATAATTTATGAAACAAAACCTTGTTAAACTGAAAAATGAAAAATCATGAATAACAACCCAGGGTCTGAATTTGCAAATACATAGACGCATCATTCTTTCCGGAGATTTCGTTGGATTTGAAGGGAAATGCATGACATGCTTTTTAAGTATGTCCCCTTAGATTTGGCAAGCCAGAAGGACCTCCAGTACAGAATTGGAACGCCCCTCACAGAGAAACCATCACTCCACCGCAGCCCATTAGTGAGCAATTAGTGACAGCTGGTGGGTTGTCAGGCTGGTAATGGGCTCAAAAGGACTACCCGAAGAAGAATAAAAAAAAAAAAAAACACACACAATAAAGGAAACGAGGCTAGAAAGTAAAACGGGAGTATTTAAGAAAGATATAATCTGCTATCCATGTGCAACCTGTAGTGTGTCATCTTTTATTTGTTTCTTCCGCACTAGGGGATCCATCGCAGACAAATGTTTTAATTTAGTCATTGAGGCAGAAAGTGTTTCCAATAATCATGCTGTCACAACACCCAGACATGAGTGTCCAACCCTGCCAGGCTCCCGAAATGTGTAATTATCAGCTCAAAATGATCATGTATAAGATGCCTTATGCTACAGTATTCATTCCAAACTGAATTGTGTGGGAGTAGGGAGTGCATGCAGCATGGTTAAAAGGAGATCTACATCCTTGCATTTATGTCAAGGTAAATCACCCATCCCTACAACAAAACAAGTACATGACGAGTAGTAACAGCATGCAGCACCAAGACCTTTCTGAGTGGAATGGCGCAATCCCTAGGTCCATGAAAGGAAATAGGCTGCCAATTTATGCCATTGTGTCTATCAGATCTTTCAACCTTTTTGCCTGTTTTTCATTTCAAATGGTGAGCTTGAACTTTGAGAGGCCCAAGAGGCAAAGCAATGGGGAGAGATATAAGTCCTTTAATAATTTATTTAGTAGGCAAGCGAGCAAAAGAAAGAGAAGGAGAGAGAGAGAAAAGAAGCAGCCAAGAGGAACAAATAGTGTTTCTCCCTGAACTAGGACCCCTTTGACCTCGGTGTGACGTACCTGCAGCAGCCTAGGCCCCATCACATTAGCAAAATTCTCATTTGATGGCATTTTAATATTCTGCCTTGATGACTTTCTAGCAACATTTACTTTCTGCGCTCTCTGGCGCTTCCCCCGGAGGAAATGAAACATGTCAAAACCCATTACGAAAAAATCAAAATTTAAATACCTCGTCCGTGTTAGAAGTATTACACACAATCCCTGCCACTCAGAAGCAGGAGCGCACAAACACTCATCTGCTTCCTGGCTCGTAATGAGTCTGTTTGATGGGAAAGCGATTTGTGGGTCACCAAGCATACGTTACAGATCCAATTTAACCCTTGATTGCTTGTACTCTGGAGAGCTGGGGGAATGTGTTATTGAAATTTAATACCAGATCATTTCTTTTTTTTTTCCTGCTTCCCACCACCCTCTCCTCCTGTGTTGGCACAAAGGTGTGCTAATACACCTCCCAGTGCTGCATGTTATTTGTGGAGGAGGCTAAGATTCAATGAAGGAGAAGTAAAAATGCGGCCAACAGAGAGAAACAAAGACAATTTTATGCATGAACGCTAGGCCAGCCTTCTCCCGAGGTCTTGCTAAACACCAATCCAATTAGCCCCCAAAGACGCTACAACGGTTTCCGACTCAATTGAGTTTTAGCTGTTCCATCATGTGATTTAGGAATATCTTTGCTGTTATTTTTTGTGGCTGTGTGAGTGTTATGCAATAGAAAGAGCATGCAGCAATTTCACAGACACACACGGAACAGACTCTGCAACAAGGCAGTATGCAAATGCCTCATGGTTAGGATTTAAGAGAGCGGGATGAGAGATACACAAGCCCAGGTTTTTATGTGCAGAGACTGCGTGACATCTGACAGGATGTGAGGGTGACAGCAGACAACAAAGAGAGGAAGCAGTTGTGTTATTAAGTGAACCTTTGTCAAGGGTAAAGAAAGTCAACCGCCACTTGACAATACAACTAGAATGTGTTTTGCTTCTTTTTCCCCAGTTGATCGGCTTGTCATTTCAACAAGTGCAGTTGTATATCTAAAAGGATTTGGGCAAACTTTACATTATTTCACAAGACAGAAGCAGATGTTTGCCCTTAAAATTATAATATATGTTAATGTCTCTTGATTTAAAAAAAAAAAAAACTGAAAAAACAAAACAATGTTGGTATATCTGTCACACTGGGTTCAAGGAGGTATTGGTAGCAGTTTTAGCTAGCGTTTAAAAAAAAAGTTTAAATAAATTATGCATGACTATGTGTAATAAATAATTTTTACAAATGAATGTTAGAATTCATAATTAGTAATTAATTTGTTTTGAATGCACCACTTTGAGATTTGATATTGAAAGAAAAACTTTAACTACAAGTCTAACAGAAAATAGGGAAATAAGATGTAATTTATCATCTCATAATAATATTAATAGCATTAAAAAAAATCAAAAACAGATTTTCCTCCTAATACAAAGTTGTTACTGCTGATTGACCAAATACAATTGTGCTGCATACATTAAAAAAATTCCACTAGAAGAACTAAAAACACTACAATATTTTTAATTGTACAATCCATATTGGAAGCTATATAATACATACATTGTAAATGCAACATTAAAAATTGGAGGTTTTCATCTCTCGTGTCATGGTGGCTGGAAGGAGGGAGAATAAATGTGTAGTTAGGAATTATGTACAGTTTATTTACATGCACAGTAGCAGGAATACAGAACAATACATTCACTTAAAGAGAATAGAACTCAGTATTGTACCAGCAGGAACACCAGAAGTCATCAGCGGGAAACTGATCAAGGAAAGAGTGGAACCCACAATGTCTTCAGAGGTGGTGACAAGAGTGAATCTGCAGGCTACTTGTCGCAGAAGTAGGTGTATAGATAGTGAACTCAGAAGAAACAGAACAGTTAACACAGGAGATCCAAGCAGTCAGGAAGTAATCATGGAGAGTCAGGAGGCGTGAACCGTAGGAGATGTGAAGGGGAAGAACAGATGAAAACTAGACACTGTTCGGGGGAAGAGGAAACAAGGAGAGTAGAAACAGTGGTGATGGATGATAGAGGAAGTGATTGGTGCAAAAGAGAAATGAGGGAAAACACAGACCTGACATGTTGTCTGTTTTCTTTATCTGTGCACTAAACAGTATATGCTTTCTTCAGATATTTCACAGAAATATCTGCATTAAATGAAAAGTGGTTCATTTAGTTAGTGGAGGATGCATTGTTATAATGGAAATGGTGGTCAGAAAGTTGCTGCCTCAATACCCAGCTATGACAGGAGGTTGAGTGATCAAACCTCCCTCTCTCCCACCTTTGACAAACACAACTGCCCTTGGCTGCACTGCTTTCACAGTGTGTTGATTCCCTGCTGTGTGTGTGCGCGTGCGTTTGGATGGATAAAATGCAGAGCACAATTTCTGATTATGGGTTACTCTATACATGAACATTATATCACTACCAATTCTTTCACAAGTGTAATACATATATTCCATGTTTTCACATAAAAAAAACATAACATGGCAACTCTAAGAAGTATGACAAAGATGGCAACAAACAATTGTTTTCAAGGTAAACAATAAGAAAATGCATGCACACAACACAATTAATCTTCTTTCCTGTGTGTTTCCTTTTTTCCCTGGAAGTTCTAAGCACATCTGTTCTTTTGAAAGCCTCTCTCAGTGAAACATCAAACAGTAAGGAGTGAGTTTGTAGTGAGGGACGACAGAAAGTCGAGTCAGGAATATCTCTCTTGTTTCAGCATCCTTTCAATCCCCTTTGATGAGGAATCAAACAGAATGGAAAGTGTTCCTTTTTCCTCCAGCCAGCCCTTCTTTACTTTAACAAAGCTTTTTGTCTCAATTACTTGTTCGCTATTGTCTGTTTTTCCTCATAATATCCCACGTGGACCTGCCTGACAGAAAACATTGCAGATTTGTTTAAGGGTTGTTTACATCTCAAATTGCATCAATTAAACTTAAAAAAAAAAAAAAACTTTAAGCTAAATATACATTTCAGAGTGTCTGTTCTGTTAGGAATCACAAATCCACCTTTAATCTATAATTACATTATGTCTCAAACATATTTCCCACTAAACCTTTTTAATATCTATATAAATTAATAGTTTTTAATATTAATAACCAGTTGGCTAAAAAAACTCCGCTAATGGAGGTTAGAACAAGTTTTCTCTCTTCATCCTAGTGTTTATCATAAGATCCCTCTCCACTTACAGAAAGTGCGCATGTTCTGTGCTGTGGTGGGCTGCTCGTGTGGAACCAAGATTTATGCTAATGGGCCTCTGCATATGCTTATTCCACATATCTATATTAAAGTTAATAGACTGTTACATTGCTTCTTAACCCCAGTCTCCATACATGATTACCTTTTCCGATTTCTTTGCAAAACGCCATATAAACACGGGGCAGGGATTTTTGTCAACGTGTCAGTGGGTTTGTTTCCGGTAGCAGCCCAAGGCTCCCATAATTGCGTATGGGGAGTCAGTCATAAGCGACCGCCTAAAGTGCAGGGCAAGCCATCTCTGAAAGCTGTAATGTTCCCTGGCTGCTGAACAGTCCAGCGGATTTATCACCCTGCTATTCCCAGTCCACAAACAGAGACGCATACACACTGGTGAGAAGGGCTTGCGAACAAGAACACTGCAAATGAATGCACCAGCCCTGTTCCTGTGACGCTAGAAAAATAATTACTGTATAAAAACTTCAAACTATAAATTATAAATATTACAGAAATGGGAATACATCCTCACTTTTGTTGTAAGTATTAATTTCTAAAAAGTAGTGTACAGCTTGTTCATATATAATCCAAAATAATGTTAATATATTAGAAAGCATCAAATTAAGAATAAAAATACAGAAACAAATTCTTTGACAAGAAAAATAACTGAGAAAAAAAAACAAAAAAAATATCACTGAAATAAAAAAGAAAATTTCAGATCATTCTGAATTTCTATTTTAATATCTTAATGCAATGTTTATCTTTGGAACAGCAGTATAATATACAAGTACAAAGCAGTACAAATATGACTAAAGAGACCTCCAAAATATTTGAACTAGGGGGTCAGCAAAGGTTCTAACTGCATTGATGAGGCTGTCTCAGTTTGGGGTGAAACATGAGCAGTCATTGTGATTGGTTGTCTGTGTAAGGGTCTAGGGTTATTGGGGCAAATGAGAATGAACTGGAAAAAATGGAGAGTTTATGTAAGAGTTTGCTTTGAATGCTGTACACCAATGATATCTGTGTTGAGTTCATCCTGTGGTCAAACTCGAGCTAGCACTGGACACTAGATCAGTGTCTAGAAAACAAGTGGGGCTGACTGTCAGTAGATGTCACCTTTCAATTTTCCATTTTTAACATATTTAGGAGTATGTTCTACAAAAACACAGCAATTTGCCATTTAGATAAATCATTATATAATTTATCAGATTTAAAATGAGATGACGTTAAAGTGCCCCATATTATGATTCATTATGATTCATTTGGTTTTGGGACTCTTCAACAATTTGACTCACACGGATGATTAACATATAATTTTATTGTCGTATAACTCCAAATTATTCCTTTTGCACGTCATTTTTATGAAACCCCTCTTTTTCATGACACAATATGTAGTCAATGCAATTTAGAACGCTCCAGACAAAAGTTGCAACTGTTATCCTTATACTTACTGGATGTAATTGGCAATAAGAGGTTCAAATAAATGGGGAATTGTTCCATATTTTGTGTGCATGTAGATTAACACATTTGTTTTATAGGTTTAAGTATGTAAGTGGTGGGAGGAACATAGTCCTTTCGTATGTCACAACGTACGTTATTATGAAATATACCTTAGAACTATGTTACACTCTGCACAAAATGTAGGTTTGTTTTAAATCAATAATATGGACTTTTTAAGAAAACCATTTTTGTGACATTTAAGCATGCATGACTCCATTATCTAATGGCTGTTGACCCACATGATCTTAAAAGAAATGTGTAGCTGACATCTCAAGGGCTGTTAAAGTTAGAAGCAAACAGAAAAGCCTGACAGACTCATGAAGCACTGTGGAACGCTATTTTGTGCAGAGTTTCCTCAACTACTGAACAAAGCCTTTGGAACAAGTGGTAGCTTTTCCAGGAGGCAATCTTTTTCAGCGTTTCTCCTCCACCCATTACAATCCACTTTGCCAGGCTCTTGACTTACAAATTGCTGCTTTAGACTTGGTTTCATTGTAACATCTTTCTTGGGAGAGAGACAAAAAAACAAGAAGAGAAAGGACTTATTCCTTGGCCTACTACAGTACCACTGGGTAACAGTCCGGGTATTGTTTTGCCCTGTCCCTCCGAGAGACTGGCCAGAGTGTTGTTGATAAGCTCCCTCTCTATACACTTCCCTCTCCGTCTTCTCTACTCATCTACTTGGCTGGATTTCAAGTGAGAGGCATGAAGATGTAAAATGCTTAGGACGTAAGGTCCTCAATGCCAATGCTTAATGCTTTCTTTAATATGTCAGACAAAAATATCAGAGTCCTTTAGCATTACAATGAGGCAGCTAAGTGAGACGTGTCCCCGATGGAGCGAGGACAGTCAGAGGGGTGACTTGATTCAGGGATAAAGTGCTTCTGTGTGCCCGGGGCTTCCAAAGGCTGGGGTTTAAAGATGTAGAAATAGAATAGATTTGTGCGTGTGTGCTACTTCTCCATGCAGAGAGACACAATTGTCAAAATCAGCTTCACTGACAGTTGAAGTGTTTTCAAAAAAAAGTCAAGGTTTTTTTTTTTTTTGTTTTAAACTCACTGAAACGCTTAAAAATCAATGATCATTGTAAATGCTGTAGCATTGCACTGAAAAATCATACATTCATACAATAATTTTTGAAAAACATTCAATAACCGAAGCACTGCTACATTCAGACGTAGCAAAAATTAGCTAGAATTAATTGTTGTGTGTACTATGTACACTTCATTTACGCACATTATTTCCATAATTGTCCTATAAATTGCATTTTCCACTACATTGCCTTCAGATGGATAATTAATTTCAGACTTCCGCCTTTTTTAATCTGTGTTCTTACATACACATTGCTGATTACTGCACTTTTATACTGTCTATCACAATATCTGTTCACTTCAGCTAAAGAGGCTTGATGGTTTGCCCTGACCTCTTCGATCCAAGTCTAAAACATTAATTTCATTATTTTGAGATGATGATCTGAATGAATGTCATTCTTGCAGTGCACCTGACTGTGATATACTGAACTTTACTTTATTTGGAGCTTTAATGGTACTGCCACTATTAGCTTTTCTTAATACACCAGACAAATTGACCATAATGAGAAAGATCAACGTCAATATAACACAAAAACCGAGTACATTTCTAAGGCATTTTAAGTAAAATTGTATACATCTTCAATAGATAATTGAGTTGAGGGCCAACTCCACTTTTTAAAAAAACCGACCAAAGTTTTACCAACTAGCATTTCAAAGTTAAATCTAAGAGCTTTAAACATTAAATTTAAACTTTGGGCACCTGTTTTAAAACGTATTTCATTTAATTTGACTCTCAAAACTCAATGTATATTTTTCAGTAGCAAGTATAATTGTTTTACACAACACTGAAATAAGATTTTACAAAGCACCATATCTTTTGCATGAGATGGTCACTACTAACAACATTTTAAAATAATGTTTTTGAAATTTGTTTGAATAAAATTCAAGCTGTATAATAAACTTTTATTATTTTGTTAAAATAGAGGTATCACAGAACTAGAACGCATGATGTAATTTCTGTATAACTCAAACAGAAAAAAAAACACACAATGTGCTTGTGTCTAAAAAGAAAAATATTAGATTTTACACTGAAGTAATTTTACAAAATGTGAGTCTATAAAATGTAATTGGGTTTCTACAGAGTTTTTTCTCAGTCTTTCAGATCTTCAGTATTATCATTTCACAAGACAAAAACACATGCCCAGAACAGTCCTTCAAATTCTGACTAAATACTCATCAAAAAAGCCCTGCTGTCCCATGAGTGTGCTGCCATATGCAGGGAAATGTCACCGTTGAAAGACATATTAATTCAGCAGTTTCAGTACTCTGTTTGATATTCATGCCTCCTAAGTATTCTGACCCAGATTCTCTCAAATGGTGCTCAAATGTTGTTCGGTATGAAATAAAACAGCTGTTATCACACGGTCCTCTGTACCGTGTGTGTGTGCGTGTGTGTGTATAAGCATGAGCGTGTACATTTTCATATACAGTGGCAAGAAAAAGAATGTGAAGCTCATTTTTTTTCTGAATAAATTTGTTATAAAATGTGATCTTCACTTGAAGTCAAGGGTATTGACACACATTATGTATCTTAAAAAATAAAAAAGGGAACCCTTATATTTACAAATGGTTCTACCAGGTACTTCCTGTAGCTGTACATCTGTCTATACCCTCTATAGAGATCTCATGTAAAGCCAATCCATATCTTCCATACATTCTCACATCCACATCTCAAGGAATTGTATGATATACTTAAGAATTCATGAAACAATCTTTGAAGGGTTTGAGTTGTCCCATCAGCCTCAATGACTTAATGACTAAGTGGTTCTGCAAAGAAGAGCATGACAAAAATCCACCTGAAATTAATACAATTTGGTGCCTATTACAAAAAATATCTAACAAGGGTTGTGCCACCAACTACAATGTCATGTTTTGGTAGAGAGTGTTTATTCCTAATTATAAATGCATTTGGAATTGTTTTGTTATGTTTTCCCTCTGTTAGATCCTCTCTCTTCATTACTCCCCCACCAATTGAGACTCCCATCAATCAATACTCCTTCAGATAAAAAAGCAACTCCATTTCCCAGCAACCTTTGTCTAGTATTGGTGTTTAAATAAATAAATACTTACTTCTGCTACTCGTTTGTGAATCTTCAAGGTCCCGAACTAGACCCCAAGTGCTTCATCCTGCTGCCCTGTATGTGTGATATTTAGAATACTAACCTTACTCCGGCATGCTCACCTTTGGCATTGTTGGATTGTGGATGCCACTTCTACTGTAATGTCTCCTTCCTTTGTTGCCAACTTCAAGATACTCCCGATGAGACTAGCCAATTCACATCACACCTCCCTGGAGACTTACCTGAACTTCGAACTGAAAGACTATTGGGTTATTCAGAGTTTGTGATTGATAGTTTTTTAATAAAGCTTCCAATACTTGCATAATTGTTCTGAGAGATGTGACACCCTCGCTGTTTAAAAAACCTTCTAAGACATGAATGAAGTGATGGTATCTTTACCTGTGGAAAAAAAATATATAAGTGAGTTGATACCTACTGTATAGTTATTTCTAATTTAATAATGTCTTTGATTGATTAGCAAATAGGTATTCCAAACAGAAAATATAAACACACTTATTTTCAAAAGGAGTAACAGCAAGACTTAATCTCAATACCAACTAACATAGAAAATACTTTTCTGAACAGAATAAAGTATTTTGATGCCAAATTTACTTTAGGTTTTTAATCCTTTCTTTTTTCTTTTTACGAATTTAAGAACATTAATGACAGGCATTGAGAAAACTGCACAAAAACCCTTCTACAGGTTTATCTGAAGCTCCTAGGATCAACGCAGGGTGGAGCGGAGCACAAATGCAGGTTATTCATCACATTTCAAACAGCTCTGGCAGGAGCAGAGTAAATAATGTTGTTTGCTACAAAATGCTGCTAACAGGCACAACTGAAATCCTCTTGGATCAAAGGCAGCTGATAATGTCCTTCAGTCAGCCAGGGTTTGAGGGTTAGATTCAGTTCAGTGACTTCATCGCATGAAAAACTATCTCTATTCATTGACTCGCCTCGTTTTTCCTGTTAACTGAGCGCAACATAAAAATGTTCAGTATCAATCTCCACATGACTCCCCCTGATACCCACACAAAAAGGGGTCTTGTTTTGGGTGTCAGTAGACTCATTGAGATTTTGGAAGGCCACCAGCTTTGCAAGGCCAAAGGGTCCTCCACAATCGACTTCATTAATCTGCATTTCCGCAATCCAGCCATGAGTTGGTGTTATATGAACCTGCCTTTCAAAAAGCAAGGCTCGGAGAAAGTGGCTTGACCTAACACCCAGCTGAACTCTGCCTCAGTCAAAACCTCAAAGTTCACCCCAACAACAAAAAAGCCCTCTCTTTCTTCGCCCATGTAAAAACACACATCACCCCATGAACCTGAGTGAAGGATGAGAGTGAAAGAACGGGAGGCGGCGAGTTCCGGAAGACTGTTGTTGGAGTGTATTACGAACTGTCATATGACACCTGCCACTGTGTTCCCTACCTTTCTCACCTCACCTGCTGTGCCACATGCTTTGAGCTTGGCTTTCACTCGCTTTCAAAGTGCTTTCCGACTGGGAGAAGTCCAACTTGTCTCCAATCGAGGGATTAGAGAATGCTGCCAAGCCATTACATCATCTTTCATATTGAAAAAAAAAACATAGTATAACAAAATAAAACATTACAAGGAGCAGCCAATATGACAAATATCAGGTGTACATTTCTTCATGGTGCCTACCTGAAAGGTAGGCATATCAAGCATTATGTTGATGGAACAATTACGTCTCGCCCAATAATAATTATAACAATGAAGTTTGGCATGCAAATGTTTTGGAAAACATTTCAAAATATGAAAAAAATCCTGCTTATGATAGAGCAATTACAGTTAGCTTTGAGCTCTTATGTAGGGGTTGTCAGGGTCTTACCCATGCAACAGCCAAAAATCTTATTCCTGCTAAATATTTAAAGAAAAAATGAAAGTGCAACAAACAGTGCTGCTGTACTTATGTTTTATTCAGAGAGTTGTATCTACTGTAATGTAGCCAAGCAAATATCAATGAATCATATCAAGAACTACATATCTATATAATCTGTAAATCAAGTGTAGTTAAACAACTATTTTATTGCAAATATTGGAAACTTTTACTACTAGGGTTATTATTTAGAACCAATATATTCAATACTCAGAGAATAAGACAACCAAAGACTCCAGGGAGTACATAGAGAGATCTATAACTCACAACAGGGTGAGATCAACAGATCCACAGTCAAGACTGGAACACACGGGTGATCAGGTAAGGAATGCAGCGATTTCTCTTTGGGTTTAGTTAAGAATACTCTGACTGGGAAGAGATAGTTAGAGTGGTTTAACCATTAGAAGTCCCTGCATGCTCTGGTGCCAGTGCCAGTTACAGTGGCTGTTTTGAATTAAGTAGCCATAACGCTACCTGACTGAACCTATTATTTCATTTTGATTTCAACTATAATGTGTAGTTTTATAAAAAGAGTTTTGATATTTTTGCTGCCATAAGTGCCATCTAAATGTGAAAACAAGGGATAACTCTTGGAAATAGACATGTGACAGACATTTGTTTTGGGGGTTTTTTTTTTTTCTTGTCAATAGTCAAGCAATTTTAATGAGATACTCAAACAATATAAAAAGTCAGATGACCGATACCTACAGAGCAGTGCAGACAACTGCAGGATAAATCCAGCTGAATTACATAATGGAGATGGCTAGTTGCTTCATTGTCCTTAGTGGTAACAGGTAACGGTGGAGTCCATAGGTTAGCTGATGATGGTTGCTCATTTGGGACTTCTGACATTAACATTTGTTATAGCACATTATTAGTAATCTATACATAATGTTTCGCTGTGTTGAAGTGTTTTGAAGCGCATCAGACCCTTTTTGCACTGGGAGATAGGAGTGCCAGAACCCAGAAGCGCTACTTGACGTCATACAAACAAGCGGATAATAATGCAGAACTGCTTGTAGTTGTTTGTATTTTCTTCGTATCTCGAAGCAAAAAAATTCCTGCGAGACCTTTCGTATCTCGAACATTTCATAACTCGAAGCATTCGTATCTCGGGATACCACTGTATTCAAATACAATGTTTGAAGATTATTTTTACGAAAAGGAAAAGTCTGTAGAGAGAGACAGGAAGCAATACAGAGAAAGAATGGGGTGGAATGGGAAAGACGACTGAAACTGTACCACCCTTCGCAACCAGGTGTTTGTGTCCTAAGCACCAGTAACTGTACCACGGGACAGTATGGCATATTCATGCATTTTTTTAATATTGTTTTTTTTCCTAATTTCACTTGTTCATCCACCTTACTTATTGGTCCAGTACCAGATATCACATCATACCAGACACAGTGAAGAGTCCCTTCAAAAATATCTATCCTTGGAGAATTGTTCAGAAGGAATAACACTTTAAATCAACCCCTGGTTTCACATCTAGGCCAGAGAGAGAAGCTGAGCACCAGAGGTGTGCGAAGGAAGTGGTCACATCTCATCTAGAGCTCTGAGGCCAAATATTACTACATCACACCACAGGACACTTATCTCCTTATACTTCCCTCCCCAGAGAGGATTTTACACTCCAGCTAACAGCATGATTTGGAGGTATACCAAGTGCTCGACCTCAGGGTTACAGAAATCTACAACTGAGGAGGATAAGCATTCGCAGTCAGAAGAAAGAGAGCGAGCTAGGGAGAGACAAAGACCTCTCTCTCCATCACACACACACAAGCACGTACATCCTAATCTCTGTCATCTAAAGAGGATGATCTTATTTCAAGACCCATCTGAGAAACTATAGTATTTTAATGCAACTTGTGTGGTCTTAAGGTCTTAAATATCTCTGTGCCACAAATTTGTAATAGAGGAAGTGAATGATCAAGTGTCTTCTGATGTGAAGGTTGGGATCTAAAGAAACGGATAACTGTGTTTCTTATCATGAGTTGCCATCATTTGATATCTTAATATAATTCAACACAAAGCTGAGATTTGAAAGTGAATGATAAAAACAAGGTTCCCGGTTTACTACATAGATGTCCTGTGTAGGTAAGAACAGTATTGTTGAGACTGAACCAAAACAAATAATACAATAAGTGAAACTTATTCACATTCTTTCCACACAGACTGATATATTTCAAGTACCGGTATTTACTTATTTTACTGTTTGCTGACAAAAAACAAAAGCTCAAGAAATTACAATACTTAAGACAAATAGGGCGAGCCAGAGGTGGGGAGAGAGACATAATCACACAGAGACACATTTGAAACTGGGGCATTTATTGAAATCACAGTGTTGAAAACCAGCAACTACACTCACAGTGCCAGTTTTTAAAAGAGGAGTCAATCAATAATCCATTGGGGAACATGAGGTTGCCAAATAATGGCAGTGTCATTGCTCCTCCCTCTACTGCAGCAATGCTCTGTGGTGTATCACATAGTCCTCGTTCACAATTCCCCAAAGCTTATCTGTGAGGTTAAGGTCAGTTGAGTTTGCAAGAACAGGAATACCAAGATCCTTAAACCAGGTAATGGTAGCTATGGTACTCTGTTGGAAAATAAAATCTGTACCTCTATTAACCTGGTCAACAGCAAGAAGCATGAAGGGAGGCCTTTCCCTGGGAGCGAGAGATGTTTAGCTTCACTAGAGTCAAAGTGCTGGGATTGATCTTCCACTTGGTTATTCGAGTGCAAGAATGTGAAGAAGAAACTGAATGCACCCAGGAAAGGTGGTGTCTGTATTTTTCCATGGAAGCAACCCATGGCAAAGAGCCAGGCTGTGGCTCTAGTATGGAGTTAGGTGAGACAGATTGCCTGCTTTGGGTGGACAGTGGCTTTACCAATGAGCACTGCAAGGCATCTCGAACTACGGTATGTGGTTTGTAGTCACTTGGGTGACAGTTTGAGAAGAAGCTTAAGATGTTGTTCATTCTTCAAAGTGAGAAGGCAGTTAAAATAGGGTTTGGTGTAAGCTTTCCCTTTAAGCTGCTGATTATTGTAGGGTAATTATCTCTAATCTCCCCTACAAATGAGTTTAGGCAAACTTTTTTCGACTCTCTCCTTAGACGCTCACCACTCACTATTGTAGATCACAGAGCCAGTATAACAACCACACAACTGAGCTGAACCCTGAGGAACAGCCCCATGTCCATATTCATGTTTGTTTTCTTCCAGTATTGATACATCCCTCTCTCCAGCACTGTGATCATGCTTTCAGTATATTTGAATTGTTGATTTTGAAATGCATGTCCTTTGCCATGGGTGGATTAATAGATAGTGTCAAATGCATCCAGAGAACACATTCACAACTTGTTCCAGCTGAGAGTGAACGTTTCAGGAGGGGGAGAGTGTTCAGAAATTAATTTCCCAATCAAAATTTGATTAATTGCACAGTCTTAGTTTGATCTGAGATTGAATTATACCTTAATGGCAACACTGTGTGCTCATCAACAGACTTACCTTTTGTTGCCAAAGTAGCTTTTTTCCTTTTTTTTGTCTTTTGAACACCATGGAATATATACCGTACATCATCATATTGGTTAAAGTAGTGTCTGCATATGTTTTTATGTGACAGCTTTGACTTTAACATGAAGTCAGCACTCCCTTTGCAGCTTCAAAAACTTTTCGCAAGGTTTCATTAGAGGTTTTGACCATTGTTCCAGAAGGGCATTTGTGAGGTCTTTCATCCAAATCAGTTCAAGGTCAGGGCTCTTTGAAGATTCATTTTGTTAAACATAAAAATGTATGCTAGCTCTGTAATTGGTGTCAGGTAGTAAAGTAAAGGCCATCAAATACAGTTTAGGCAACATCTAATTGTCCCAAATCTCTTGTTATGGTGTAGCATCTGGAGTTTCTTAATTAAGGGGCCAAGTCCAGTTCCTGAAAAACAACCCCATACCATAATCCCCATTCTCCATACTTCACAAGTACTGCTCTCCATACATCCAGCAAAGCTAGACTCATCCATCATACAGAGAGCTGGAGAAGTGTGATTTGTCACTCCAGTGAACATGTCTCCAGTGCTCTATAGTCCATCGGTGGAGTGGTTTACAACACAGCATCTGGCACTTAAGAAGCACTTAAATTCCATTATAATAATTATAGTGTAGATATAGTTTTATTATATATAATCATTCATTCATTCATCATTCATTCATTCATCTTCTTTCTTGCTTGTTGCCTTTCAGGGTCACAGGTGTCTCCAGTGAACATTGGGCTAGAGGTGGAGGTACACCCTCGATAGGTCGCCAATACACACATTTACTCACAAACTCACAAATAAGGAGAATTTAGATTGATATATATATATATATATATATATTTTAGAAACAAAAGTTAATACAACTACAAATTAGGGCATCAATATTATGATAACGAGTTGAATTTTGTGAAACACATTGTTCGTAATTTGTTTGAATAAAAACCACACTTTCTACCAATAGTTTGGCAACACAGCTAAGGCCATTGTAATGTAACAAATTAAAAGGCACACATTGTTTTTACCTCTCTTCCTGCATGTTTTTTTTTTTAAAGAGGTGTGAAAAGATCATTTAATGTCTCAGCGGGGAAGCTTCCTCCAATATCCCCGCAACAACACACTCCGCCTGCTCAATTGTTCTTTGCGTGATCATATAAAAAGATTCGGGAAGCATTGCTGCTTTTTTATATTGTTGTTGTTGTTGTGCTTTTCCTTTGTCGAACAATGGGCTTCCAGGACAGAGTCCCCTAACGGGCTGCCAGATTCCCTGCTTACCACCTCTACAACTCCCATCCTACCTCTGCTATCTTCCTCTACACATCTGGACCTAGCCAACTTCCCCAGCCGGGACCCATTGTGTTATCACAAGCAGCACGCGCTGGACAGAGGATTGCCCAAACATATTCAGTTCACTTTCTGGAGGATTGCCAGTGGACTCATCAAGAGGTGAAGCATAAACCACTATGGACAATCTTACTGGAATGAGTTCCCACCAAAAAAATGTGCTACATACTTCGTGAAAGTTGGTGGTCAATATATTAATACCAGAGTAAAAAAAATCAAAGCAGCATGCAAATTAAAATTGTATTAATGAAAGTCTACATCATGGTCAGAGCCCATTGGTTTATCATGGTGAACTTTTTGTCGTATTTTGAAGACAATTTGGCTGTTCAGCCCTTCACACTGCACAGTTGTCCTGGTCACTTCCACACACATTTATAGAAAAAAATCTGTAATGAAAAGGTTAATTTAATACTAAATTTCTCCATATTTGCCAACTCTATATCACATCGTTAATTCCCAATACAGACAGGACAACCAAATAATCTACACAACTATCCAGTGCAAGGTGCACAGTTCTATCTTTGTGAACAGCCCCCTTTAAACACAATTGAGATTTCCCCACATTTGGCTCCGTTGATAACCTTGAAGATTTCCAGCTGAGGAATTTAAAATTCAAAAGGAATTATTTCCTATTTACTCTCAATGTCAGCTCGTTAACCTGTTGTGTTGTACACATTTGGGTGTTTGACCTCTTGCACGTTTTTTAATATGTCCCTGGCATTGTCTCTTTGGTGAACAGCCATGTGTTTGTCACCCCCGCAGGAAGGAGGCCTAGAGTGTGTTCAATGCGGACGCACCCCTCTGGCCAAGGGAAATGTTCCTCTGCTGCAGCCTCTTTGTGGCACGCTAATCGAGCTTTCCTGTCAGCCACACACTCATCCCTGTGCACAGTGCTCTACGTGAGACGGGCGGACTCCAGCACTCCTCCGGGAAGTTCTGGGATCGGCAGATAACACTGCTGCTCCCACCTCTGACATGCAGCCACTGGGCGGCCACGTTCTTTCATTCTCTATTTCTCGGTTCCCCTCCAATCCCTGTATTCTGTGTCTCTCTACCTTATTGTGACCTTCAGCGGCCCTTTCTCTTTCGTCCCATGTAATTTTTTTATTTGCTCTATCCCATTTGTCGGTCTACTGTAAGCTTGTATCAAAAACACCCCCTCCAGTCGTCCACGCAGGAGTCATTGTAACCTCACAGTTTAGCCTCCCTGTCATTTTGCCCACACATACTGCTGAAGAATTGATTTTTGGATGCCATGCTCTATAAGCTTTTAATGAGCTTTGCTTGCAGGGGATTGTGAAGCGCATTCACACATCATCACAGCTCATAATAAAGAATAAAAACATTGTGAAGCAATCCAAAACAAAGCAATGTTATCAGTATTTCCATTTGAAAACCAGCTCATTTCCACTTTAACAAAGCTCTTGTACTATTACTAAATTCTGTTTTAAATGTGTATTTTGCATGAATAAAACTGTTTAAAAAATTGTCAATAATAATTATTAAATGGTCCCTTTCATTGTGTGAGGAATGGATTATAAGGAGTACTGTCCATGACAGATCTTCACACCTTCCGCACAAAGTCTTTCAGTTCCACATCTCAATGTCTTCTGTGGAGTGCAAGACCACTGATTAGAAGAGACTACATGTGCTCCCCCTGGAGCTCCTGAATCACCTCTACAGCCTGTACCCACATGGCTCTGTTCCAATCTAATCGGATTGCCGTCCTGTCCGTGAAAAGTGGCCTCCGAGGACCCCCCATTCTCATACTCAAAGTCCTTTTTTAAACCATCTCTATGGACACGTCTTTTTATCCTTTTAAATATTAAGGTTATTTGAGCGTTCAAAGATTTTTCAGGAGGGATTCTTCAAGGACTTCACTTCTCATGGTGAATCACGCTGGGTTTTTATGAGGATAGATGTGAACAAAATACAATCACATAAATAGCTCCCATGGACATTTGTCTCCTGATTAAATGTCTCTGCTTCTATAACTAAAGAGAGGGGGAAAACATTTTATCATATCTATTTATTTCATCCTTTAAGAGCTGCAATGTCTCCATTCCCTTTAAGTCTGTATAAAAACGCCTTTGTTTCCTGTTATAAAAGATTTGCTGATTGGATCCAGTCCATAGTGTTCAACCTCCTGTGTCCAAAAAGATTTTTTGAGTGTACATTAGCTCACTGTAAACAGCCAAAGATGCTGCAGATGGAGGCCAATATATGAAAAGCCTAGTCTTTTTTTCCCTCAGCATCTTTTTTCATCGTTGTTCAAAGCCGGTTATCTCCCCGTCTCGGAAGATCATTATATTTCTCTCGCTCTCACCACCCACCTTTATAAATGTCAGACAGGAATACATTTTATTTGAACTGATATCACTCCTTGAAAAGGTACCAGCAAAGTTTTTCACCACTGTCTCCACTTCCACTAATATGATTTGTCGAGCAAATTGTGTCATTAATCTGTTTCATTTTGACAGCGTGAGTGAGGGCTGGTGGAAATAAGGACCCTGAGAGCAGAAAGGCCCTCTTTCTGTTGTTGAAGAGAGGTTGGTTTGGCAGTACTCTTCCTTTAAGGTAAACATTTATTACTTCAGGGCTGCCCGGCGAGCTGGAGGCAGTCACTTCACAGGGCTGTAAATGTCATCTTCCCTTTGACATGTGGCTGACAAATGAGTCCAAGCTCCAGTGGCCTGGGAGATCCATCAGCCTTCTTCTTCTCCTTGGCTGGAAGCTTAAAGTTATCAGAGGCACAGATAGAGCTCCAGGCTGCATAAAGGCTCAAGATCAGCCACTGAGTAGAGGGTGTTACATTACCTCATGGTAAAAGAGTCTCAATTTTGAGAAAGATAGGTTAGAGGTCGATCTTGTCCCAGTGACGCCACTTAGGTACAATGTGAGCAATGTAAAATTTAAAAGATACACATACTGAGTAATCTCAGGCTCTTGTTTACATCGTGCATTTTGGATTGTTAAAAATGAATGAAATTGTGGATAGTGAAGAAGAGAGAGTAACGGTTTCTCTGTTTTCTGACCTCAATAAAACCATTAGGACTGCTACACTTTTGAGGCTGATGCGAAGCATTTCGGTTATTCTTGAGCCACTGCTTTGTTGTTCAGGGGCTTTGTTTTCCTGGTATGCATGGATATATTCCTCATTTAAAAATTGATGGTAGATCCCCGTCCACCACGTTCTTTGATGCAATGCAGTAGTCTCAATAGTAGAAAAACACTCTCAAAGTAAAATATGAAGGATGAAACCATTTTTGTCAGTGTGAGTGTTGAATTCATCAGGCAGCTTGATTTTGGTCTCAGCATTTGCTCGCAGCTCTCCTTTGATTCATTCATATGATTTTTCGCAAACTCAATATTGGCATGTGCTTATTTGAGGGAAATTGCACCCAGTTGCCTTTTATTTCATGACTTCATTGCAGTTCCTTAAAGTCATACAAACATAAAAATTATTATTATTTAATATTTGATATTAAATATATTAAAAATTTATATTAAATATTTAATTAGAAATAATTAATATTTAATTAATTCCTAAAAAATATGTTATTTTTGTATGCTTTTGACTGTAGTTTTACAAATCCATATAGTCAAAATACATTTATTTTCAAAATACAATAACAAACAACACTGATATTTAATCAAGTGGCTGGTTCCAGAATAGATCGGTTAAACCCACACGTTGTTATTGGACTCACTGCTCCGAAGTTATCTATTGCCCACTCAAGTGAGTCCTGCAGTCTCTCCTTTTACCTCCCAGTGACTTTGTGGCATTTCTGCTCTACTTTATTGCCTGTGCTCAGCTGAAAAATGGTCTGATTCTGTCTTCATGGAATGAGTAGAAAAATATTCTGCATTTTTCCACCTCCTCAGCCCCTCATCTTCTTTGCGCTGATGGACATCACCACTTTGTAAAATATATTACAAATCCCATATCAACCTTTTGGAGCCAACACCAGTTTTTGTTATACCCCGTATCAAAGAAACATTTATCTTGAGGCCCAGTTGATGTCCACTGTGCGTTGTTGTTGTTGTTTTTTTTTTTACTTCAGCTATTGATTGCCGTCCTATTCCAATGTCAACTTATCCTGCAGCAATTTTGTCTGGTTTTGTCTTTGCTTATATTGTTGTCAGATTGAGGTGAAATCCTTGACCATCCGATCAAGTGATTGATATGCCTTGACATAATTAGCAGGTGTGTAACTGTCCCGGTCATCACTTCCTTTGTTGTCAATGTTACTGTTTTGGAAGAGGTCTTTAGTCTCGCTCTGGATTAAGTCTCTGAAGTTTACGGTGGTATAATGGGGTGGCACAGAGCAGCTTGCTGTGGGTTCTGACCTAGACCACAACACAAGCCATCAGCTCAAGCAGAGGCACACCAGCAACTGTCTTTCAGCACCATTAATCAGACTCGCTGAGGACCGCCTTCCCGCCAGATGGGGAAGCTCTCCAAAACCCAAGAAAAATAAGCAGACTAATTAATTCTTATTGGCACAGGGCAATTAGATGGAGTGTTGGCAAGAGAGATAGAGTGGAGGAAAAAAAAAATATGATGTCACCTTTAGTTTGGGCTCCAAACTCGCAATACATTAGTCTGTCAGCTTGAGTTGGTTAGGGGACATTTTTCATGGCCTCAACTGTATGGGGATATGATGGGACGAATGTGAAGTGGAAATGCTACAGATAGAGGTTAATGAATGATAAAGAGGCTGTTCCACCTAGGGATCAAGACTGTGACATTCCGAGTCCTGCAATTAAAAAAGCATGCAACTATGACCGTCTGTCCAACAAGCACCATTTTCCAAAGCAGTCTGGAAACTCGAGACACACACACAGAGACAGTGTTATTGTTGTGTGCTCTCAAATAAAGAAATTTAAGTGGACGACAGTTTGAGATTCCCAAACTTGCACATGTATTACTGAAGAATTTTAATATAATTAAATGTAACACATATTTAGGGCTTTCGTAAAGTCAAGGTAAAGCCACATTCATTCCAGTATTCACTACATCATTTTCTTTACTTAGTTTGGGTTACAAGCGCTCTTCTGGCAATGATAGGGTACACCCTGGACAGGTCAGCAGTCCATCACTGGGAAAGTTTACTCCTTTAACACATTTACTCCTAAAGGAAGTTCATTAATTCAGGGTCTCGGGGGTCTGCTGGTTTCTATATCCAGCTCACTGCGGGAAATTGGTTGGGGAAGTCCCGGACAGGTCGCTGGTCCATTGCATGGCAACACACACATTCACTCACACATTCACACCTAGCAATTTTTTTTTTTAAATCCCACTTTTTTTGGGATTGTGGGTGGAAACTGAATTAACTGGAGGAAACCTACGCAAAATCCGTCCAGACAGGTCACCAGAACCAGAAACCTTCTAACTGAAAGGCCACGATGCTCCTTAATGTGCCATCGCGCTGCACCCTAATGAACATTTAGTGTATTAAATGAAGCATGTTGGTTATTGTTTAAGGGAAACCCAAAAGGAACATGAAAGGCACGTTCTCCTCTCAGGAAAGCACTGGCTGGCCTCAAACCAGCAACCTGCTTACTGAAAGGTAGCGATGGTACCCACTGTGCCACCTTGTTCCAACATAATAGTTAAATAATTAAAATAAACATGTAGATGAAATAACATTTACAAAAAAAAAAAATCATGAATGTAAAACAATAGAACAAAAATAGAGCAAACTCCAGAATCACCATAGACATCTAGTAAACAGTTTTAAAATGATTTGAAGGAAAGAAATATTAAATTAATTCAACAGTCAAAACTATACTCCCATAAAAAATATAAACGTAGGATTATCTCAGAATTTTTTTTTATTATTGAAAACCATTTTTAGTATCATCTTAATTTTTAGTTGTCATTATGAAAAGATGCACAAAACATTACACTATTTAATTGTTTCTTTCTAGGCATTGATATTCAGTTACTCCAAAAAAAAAAGTTTCTTAGTTTCTTTAAAGTGTATTACTTCATTATAAAAAGTAACTTAAAAAGTTACTTTGAAAGTTATATAAGGTTTATTAGAAATAAACGTATGTGTTCATTGCAGAACAAAGAGAAAATGGAGAGGTAGTGTATTTTTGCTATGACATTAAATAGTGAAAATTATTTTAATGCTCTGATTATGTAACATACACTGGTTTATCTGATGAGCAATCATTAAGATGTACTGTACTATTAGCAGATCTCTGTACTTTATTATAGCAATGGTATGCTGCTATTTGCATTCATCCCCCAGGACCTGCTTTGTGTGCTCGCTTTTTGTCCTAGACAGAGAAATTTTGCTTTTGGACAGAGTCATTAAAAGAAGAAATTACATTTGCATCCTGTGTAATCAATAAGGAAACTCAAGGGACTGCACAGCTCATTCCTCTCAGCACTGTGGAGATTCATACTAATTAGCAGAATCTATGTTATACGACTCATATTTCCATATTGTTGGTACGGCATTTTTATTCCCATTTATTCATTTCCCAGTTATTTATTTCATTTTCATTAGTTCATAAACACATTATGCTGCTGACATGATAATTCTGAGAACAGTTGTGGTTTGCACACACAAAACAGAAGTGTTTAAGTCAAAAAGGCAATAAATTGTGTATTTTACAGAGCATTTGAGCAGGAAACATAACCTATCCTTCATCCAGAGACAAAGTTGAGTGTGATCTCCACTATTTTCTGGGAATAGAACACAAAATGCGGCGGGATAAGCGAGCCCTCATCAGTCATCATGAGCCCAGGTCAGCAGACAATAAGAAAATCCCATTTCTCTCAGTGGATGCCTTCCTCCTTTAAACTTCCCAGTGTCACAAAGTCATATTTAATTCAAGCTTAAAGCTTTCCTTCATGATGAATCACTGAGGGGCTGAAGGGCTGATATCTTTCTTCCTCACCTTTTTTTGTCGCACCAAGACAAAGAGACCTTCAAACAGATTAGGTCGGAGCAAAAAAGGTTACTCCCATCATGCAACAGTTAGTGCGAGACCCTGCACCTGAGGATTGTTTAAAGAGTATTTCAGTTCCCGAGGATGAACACTGATCACCATCATACTGAGATCACTTCTAGAAGTTAGAAGTAAATATATTTAAAGCACATTGAGGTCAATGTTAATTTCTGATTATCAATGCATTTATTGCAGGAAATAAGCTGGTCGTTATCATGTTTTGTCAAAAAGATCAAGAATATCTCGAGATATATCCATGACTTAGCCAAAAATGAAACTCATTTTGTTATTTATCAAATTTTGGAACCAAACTCTTCATTTATTGATTAGATGGCTAGAAGAATCGTATAAAATAGAATTATTCAATTCATAAAGTGTTTGGTTTTGAAAATTTTATAATCTGAAACAACTAACTGAATAATAATTATTATTTTCATGTACCAGCTCTCAATCTCTTATACATGAGACACAATAACAAACAGTGCACAAATGTTCCTCATTGGTGTGTTTTAAGGGACTTCTCTAACTTGAACTTTTGTTTATTTCACTGTGTGTAATCTACCACTATAATGAACAAGAGGTGGACGTCAGACTATCCGGTACATTTGAGATGTGCACATTGATGGCCTTTCTCCGGTGTGGCTGCAGCTCAATGTTAAAATCCAGTAACCCAGATATTTACCTCACTTTCAATGAAAGTATTTTCTTTAATGTACTTCAAACAGACTCATTCATAAATTAACTGTGCCAAAATTGCTGATTAACAATGTCTTTTTCCACGAATCTGCTTTATTAGCCATTACTAGTCTAGTTAATGTTAACTACAATCTCTTCTACCATACCCTAGCGCACTGCAACTAAAATGTGAAATGTGTTGCGTGTACTAAATTGTTCTCTTGTTCTGTTTTCACATTTTCTGGTTGCTTTGTTAAATTTGCTTTATGTTCTCATATTTAAAAGTTTTACAAAATCTCAAAATGAACTGTGAAATATTATTTTATTGTTGTACATAGTTCTAACTGGCAATTTAAATATGATGTCATGTTCTGTTTTGAAACCACTAGTCCCCTAATCAGAGTTTACTACTATCCTCGATAAAAGCCAACTCTCCAGCCTCAGCTGTGGATGTGAGGGAATCCTCTAATGACGTATGATAAGAGCTCCTGAATTATTGTTTTGGCGCCAAATGTAACTGACTTTACCACGCAGCCCTAATTTGCTTCCTGTAATTATAGGTCATACTCTCTCTTTGTAATTTATAAAACCTTTTGTTCTTATCAATAATAAATGGGACTTGGGCAATTCACGCCACTATAATATTTTGATATTATGAAAATGCTAATGCATCAGGGACCATGCGCCTTATCGGCTGCAGGTCTGATGCTCTATTAAGCAGCCGGCAGAAGAAGTCGGACGCAAATTGCTTATGTTAATGCCCCTGTTGTACCCAGACAGGATGAGGAGTCTGCAATTAATTTCTTCCAGGCGGCGGATGGACAGGCAAATTTATTTCCCGTCCTCAGACCGCTGGCTACCCCCCACACCCCCTTCCCTTCGTTTTCCCTGGAACTCGATGGAGGGAGTGAAACCGAGAGAAGAGCGGATCCATGACCTAATTGAACGGTGCTGAAATGCGAGAACCATGCAGCAGCGGGAGAAGAGCAGTGGCGTCTTCATTCATTCCGCTGACAGTGTTTTCGCAACTTAAACCTGTTTTATTAATTATGTTTGACATTTCCCTAATTAGTTTCATTTAAATCACATCAGCTCCTAGCAGATGATTGTGCCGTACATCAATTCACCACGGCCTTTGTGAATTAGTGAGAGAGGGAGAGAGAGTTAAGGCCTTGTATAATTACATAGAATAGGTAAGTGCTGAGGAGTAAAGTCTTACATTAGAATAACTGGATTTCTACACAAATTACATTCCTGGATGTCTTTCATCTATTGTTGTGTTCATGTAGAGCAGAACTGTACTCGTGTAGTTACTGGAGCACTTCAGAGACACTTCATTTCTCAATGAAAGGAGGTCTTCGTACACAAAACACCTGTTTAACTGTCTGTTCTCTCAGATAGATAGATGAAGATAGGTAGAGTAATGGATGGATGGATGGATGAATAGATAAATACTGGGGTCATAAGATGAATCACTTGAGACCGACAATTATAGCGAACTCTTACGTAAACTCTGTTTTCTTTTGCCATCTATCTGCTCATGCTTACACCACCCCCTTTGCCCCAGGAACCTTACGTGGACAGCCAATCAGAGTAATTGCTCATCTTTTTTGTCTCATTTTATGGAGATGTAAACTCATTTACACTTTTTTTGTACCATTTTTTTTAAATGCCAAAATCTCTTTTTTGCGCTTGCTTTTAAATAATACGTTCAAAAACAGTATATAAAGAAAAATATCAAAACAATTATATTTATTTTAATTTCCCACATTATCTGGTGGTTATGAAGTCACCGTTTTTATTATAATACATTAAAAAGATTCCAAATTTCAAATCCTAAGCAAGGAAAAAGAAACAGGACATTTATTGTGGAATAGTATGCACTTTCCATTTTCAAAATGATTCACATTTAAAATTGATTATTCGTATTCCTTTGACAAAATTACTATGTTTACTACTTTTATGTTTATATATAGAACATAAAAATATTTATTTTAATGTTATAAAAGTGCAACCTTTTCTATAAAGGAAAAGTCAACCCTGCTGGGGGGGTGGGGGGTAAACCTGCTCATCTAGTGAATAAAATATCTACAGTGCCTTTGTGGTACAACACATATTTTCCATTGCAATATTTACATGTGAAAGTTTAACATTTATAAGACCTCTGAGAGTAGTCTAGAGCTTGTCACTGACTTGTTTGCCTAGGATACCTTGGATACTTATTAAACTATCCTGCTTGCTCACATTTGGTCTTTGAGGTGCAATCCGGCATCAACAGATGGGAGCACAAATGGGCACAGTGCTACAAATAACCCTACTCAGAAAAAACACAGTTTTCTCTTCAGAGAGCGGCATTTCACAGAGAGAGACCCGTAAACAGTTGACTAATTGACACTGCTGTTGCCAGTCATGTGTACGGCCCTACATTATGGTGCAATCTTTCCCTACTAGAGGGAAAAGCACAACACTATTTTTATCCTGTCTCAACATCAAAGGCGGCTTCTCTTAGGGACCCAGGGAGACAACATAACTGTGCCCTTAATGTTCATCTTGTTTAAGCCCCTTAGTGAAGCCCTTGGTGGAGCAGGTATCTCTAAAGCCCCTAGTTTCCTCTTCCTGTACTCTTCCTCCCTCATTTGGCCACTCAGGCCTCTTTCAGAAACAATGTTCTTTATAACGGAGACCCATGGCAGACACACTTTCACTCGTTAAACTTTAACCATGTCAAAATACTGTCTTCAATAGAATAGATGGCACAAAATTGTATTTTAAATGAAAATGTAATTAATTGAATTACACAAAATTAAAATTGGTGTTTATTTATTTTTTAATTCATATAAATCTGTAAATTTGACAGATTTGCTCAAATTTTTATTTCGTGTCCATTCCAGCTAACATTGACAGGTTCTCGGTGCATACCACATTAATAATAATTAAAAAATGCATGTTTATGGATTTTGGAAGGGAACAGAATAACTATAAAAAAATATTAGTACTTATACCAGTACAATAGAAAATATGGTTCACATTTGTATCATTATTATTACATGGTATCATGCGAAATATTTATTTCTTTATTAATTGTTTAGCATTTTGTTTTGAAAATAATATTTATAAAGCAAGAATCCATTAAAAGATAAAATAATAAATAATGTATATAAAAGGAAACAATGATTTACTGTAAAGTTCCTCACTAAAACTTTATCCTCTCTTTTATTTGGCTTCGGTAATTTTAGTTAGCACAGCTAAATGAAATTAAACAATTGGCTAAAATGTGCCCTATGGCGCCCGGCCACACTATGACAAAAATTCCATTGACTCCATTGAGAGAAAGTTCCCTGCTATGCGGTGTGATTTTGGAGAGAGGGAGATTGACCTGTGATGTCGGGTCATGTGATGCGTCTTGAACCATCAGATTGGCGAGGTCAGGTCTGTGAGTTTTTTGATGACTCAATATAAAGCAAATGTACATTGTTTGGACATCAGTATTGCTTTAAAATAGATTCGCGAGCATCCTTTTATAATTTACAGAAAGAAAATATGTGCATAAAAAAGCATTTACCAATGCCAATGCCATACAATGGAACATTTTAAAAATGGGTCGCGATGGGGCGGAATAAATGGATAAACAGATTTCATTGCACCATCTGAATAGTTGATTTGGTCATTCTAATATTCCCTAGCCAAAGTCTGTCATCAAAGGTCTCACCAAACCTCCAGAACTGACCGGCTGTGTTCCCAAGAGCAGTCTCCTGCTTCCTGGTTTTCGACTACATGTTCAAATAAGTTATTATACACAAAAAAGCCCATCTCCTAATGCAGCAACTTACGGTACTTTTTTTTCTTTTGATATTTGGTGTCAATTTATCAGGAAGTGATGAGTTTATTCTCTTCGGCACGTTGGATCGAAACTTTATTCTTTCTTTTTTTAATAATATATCACAAATATTTTTTTTGCGATATTCCAGCGTTGCGCATACATTTAATTCACGTCTTTGGATGACAGCATGGCTATTGTGGTTAAAGTGGTTAACTATAGTCAAAGAATTATTTAGAAGTCACATAGAAGTGCCAGTGTGTCACCATCCTTCCTCCCCAGAACTCCTCACTGGGGGATATGATCTATGTCCGAACAGCTTGCCTTGTACTCACCACTTCATGTCCCTACTACAGGGCAGGCCCTTGTTTTAAATCTGTGGATGATTAATTACCTCAAAACATTTGAGCTATTTGTAAACATAACAATCATTTTGAGGTACTGTTTATTTAAAGGTCTGTTTTGAGGTCATTTGTTTTCACAAATTTCTGAGTTCTATGAACGTCTATAAATGTATGAGTATTGACTTTTTGTATTTGATTTAATATTAAATCTTTTTGCAGTTTGATAATTGTCGAAATGTGTTCCATATCGATTTAATTGTGGTCTTTTTTTTATTTAAACATTTCCTGCTTCTGGAATAGAGTATGGCACTTATATAGCTTGTACACCAAAAGCAATGTCTCCCTTTTATCATTAGAAAGGTGAGATCATTGCTCCACCTAATCCTGTTTCCCCATATTAAACTCAAACTAGAGAGTGAAGCACAGTTGGACTGATTATGAGGTATTACCTGCTTTCCTTTGATTAGGCCAATGCTCAGAAACAAGCACAATATGTCTCAATGCAGGGTCAATGCAGTGCACCGATGAAATGCGGATGTGTCTCAAAGACTCAAAGCCCAGCTAATCACTACTCAAAGCAAGTGCATTACTGCAAGTCAATAGTATCCAGCAGAATGCAATAAAGTCACCTGCTGTTGTGTCAATGTTGATAGAACATCACAGCATTAAAACATCATTATTAGGTGCATTGATGTTCAGTGTAATTAGCAAAAGGAATACGTTCAAACAGAAATCAAGGTGATTCTTTTATTTGTTAGTGCATTAAAAGAAATGTATGAAGATTTGCTCTTAAAATGTGTATTTCAAGGCATACATTAAACAACTTAAACTAGATTCATGCTCCATGAGAACCATACATATTACAAATGGAAAAAGGCTACAACAGCAGCCTCTCTTACAGCAATTCTGCATTAGATAACAGATGGATCGATTGATTGACAGGCCACGTCTAAGGTTATATTCAAACCACTTAAATTTAAATCACTTTTTTCAGCAGTACTGCTTAAAGCCCTAAACATTTGGATAATGCTCTTTATGCTAATTCTCTAATTCCATAAATATTAAATTTTCCCCATCCATCTCTTTCTCTGTTTGATATGTGCTACATATCTGTGTCATGAGAAGTGATTACAGCACTAGTTGAATTATTCATTCAATTCAGAAGCTATTTGTGATTGAAAAGGTGGAGTCACTGTGAGGTTTACACATATAATGACAAGACGTATGTTTCTACGAACCCGTTCAACTGAAAGGTCACCAATATCACACAGTATATATGTGAATATAGTCTATATAAAATAAAATAACTATATTCAGACTTGACGGGTGTATATCAAAATGTAATAAAATATCAATATTTTGCTATTTAGCAAATAACTAAACATAGTTTTATTTAAAAAATGAGTTGGCTAATTTTTCATAGATAATAGTTGATATTCGTATTTGGCAAAAGTGGGATTTAAGAATTTGGATTTAGCTTTCTATTTGACCTACAATCTTAAAAAAAGGTTCTTCACTGGTTCTTTATAGGTTTTAAGGTGCTATAAACTTATAAGGTGCTATAACACTTTCTTGCTTTGAAGAACCCCTTAAGCTATTTTTTTTTTGGTTCTGCTGGTTCTATGCAAGTTTGAAAGTTGTGGTTTTGAGGTATACTTTAAAAAACTACTATAGCACATTAAATACAATAGAATTACAGGCCATAACAGTTTCCTTAATCTAACAAAGTGGTATAACAGTACAGTACAGAACCAAAAAGAGCTTAAAGGGTTCTTTAAAGTGAAAAAAAGTGCTATAAAGCACATTCAAACCTACAAAGAACCTTTTTTAGAGTGTACCGTTATAGCCCTTTGTTAGCATAAACTGTTTTGGTACTTGTGGTTTTAAAGTAGTTTTTTTTTATATATGCATGTGAAGTGTTTTAATGTGGTGTATACAGATGCTGGTCATATATATCATGTCAAAGTTTATTTGTTTTATACATTTGATGGCTCTTTTTAAATAGCACTTTTGACGATTGGTTCTAAATATCACTTTTGAATGCTACAGCTAAATCGCACCGTTATGGTTGGTTCTAAATAGTACCTTTGAAAATTAGTGTTAAATGGCACCAAAAAAGGTTCCCATATCATTACGAGCCAAAGAAACAGATTTATACAGAACCTTTTTAGGGAGTATAGTTTACTCTATTTATAGATCCAAGGACACATTTGCAAGATCAAAAATGAACACCATCACCATCCCAATAAAAAGAAAAAATGGACAAGTGGCCTGATCATCAGTAAATGCCATTTAACTGTCATTTTACCCACACTTCAAAAAGCACATAAACAGATTGCTTCCTACAGGGGTCTAAACAAACACTAGAGTGGTGCTGTTTGTTTTTTTACTACTCACACACTAATGTCTGGTAACCAGGGACGGTAAGTCATAAGACATCAGCTTGACTCTATTAATTACCACCTGATCCTTCCTTCCTGGATAATTAGGTACCCATTAGTTCTAATCAAGTAGTTACTTAATTATTGCAGTAATTAGTCTAATGGTCTAGTAAATTGAAGCTTTATCACTTTTGGATACTTAATGTTCTTGGCAGAGTGCATCACAAGTGTCAAGGCTCAAGCTTCAGCAATCAAGCAGTGGAGAAAGAAAGTTATTGGTGTTGCGTAAATACTCAGTGAGATTATATATGGTGAAATGCACTCATGTTTGAAAAGGGTAAAGTTGAAGGATGAGTTCACCCATGACGCAAGGAAGATGATACACATGGCTTTGAATATTCAAATCTGCTCAGTGCTTTCTATCACTTGAGTTCTTAAAGCTTTTTCCACCGATACAAATCCTGGTTTGGTTTATTTTTACTGTCCTAAGCCATGTGTTAACATGAAAATTCATGGGGAGTCTTCCAAATCCTCTTTTTGCTTACAAGAATTTCTAATGTACTATTGTTGAATAAGTTGTTATATTAGTCTGTATGGAATGAATGTATACCTAAGTTACTTTTGTTCAATTGCTTTTAGTTTAATGCCAGTGATATGATCTGTATTTGGCAAGTTTGCGTATGTATTTTTTTTTTTTAGCTTTGTGTCCATCTTTCAAGATAAATTGAGGCCGCATATGAATGTTTCACCATGTTTTCAATGCATAACAAATCATAATGTAAACCATTTAGGAGAAAGCTTGGAAGGATGAACAAGGATAAAGCAATGAATGATTAAAGTTACAATGTGCTGTAATTTTTAATTACTTTTATGAACATTTAGATTATATTCTGATAAGTACACTGATGCTTGCTTAGAGAACTGTCACAGGATCAGCACCCCATACTTTTACAAGATGTTACAATACTACATCCATCACTAGAAGCTTGTGTTCAGAGAATGAACAGGATAGTGGTACCGTCTCCAGAAAATCTTTCATGAGAACATTGTGATTCTGCATTCACAGCTGGTGGAATAATCTTCCTATAACCCAATCTGAAAAGCTGAAACTCTCTCAACTTAAAACACAAACAAAAAAGGCAACTAAAACATCACCTAAAAAAATTAAAAATAAAAATAAAAAATCACAATCTTTCCTCACATGACTTATTTTTTTGTTGTACATGAGTTTTAAAAACCTGTTGGAAAAACTTGCTCAGAACCTACAATATGCTGTACTTTATTCACTTGTGGATCTTATCTAGCATAGATTCTCTGGAAAAACCCCAGTGAACAAGTTGGTGTTAATAGGTGATTTCTCAATCACTTGAGGTCCCTAGATACAGCTGTGCTCCTACGTTTACTTATGATCTTAAAAATTCAGATTTCTTGGGCATTTTCCATTTTAATGAAGCAATTTATTGTCAAAAAAAATTGTTCACTCAGGGAATATTAACTTTTCCTCAGAGTAATTTGGAAAGTTTCTGTTGTCATTATAATTTAAAAAGAGTTTACAGAGTTGTTTGACAAGAATTTGCCAGGATGTGTAAATTTTCAAGATGTTGATATTTAATCACAATCATCTTGCGTTGATCCTTTAAATTAGTTTTCTCAAACGTTTACTAGCAACCACCTGTCGGAGATCCAGTATGTTCCCCAGTAAACAATCACTCAACTCTCCTGACAACATCTTTCTACATGCAGCAACCATCCAAATAACAGCCATCACCCATTCACTCACATACACTTAAAAAACTGCTCCCAGCCACTCCCAAATTGTTAGCTGGTTCACATCTGACGACTCTCCAGAGTGACTTCGCCTCACTGGCTCTACTCCTACTTCCCTGTAGTACCCTCTGTGTTTCTTAGAAACCTCTGCACCCCTTTACTCTCTGCAAGATTAATCCATTTTTGGCTCTGGTAACCTTCTTCATCTCTTCGCCCAATCTCAGTGGATACTGCTCGGAGTTGTTGCCACCCAAGAAACTACTGAATCTACACTACACTGATGGTTTTGGTTCAAAGATTGTAGTCATTCTATACTATTTAATATTTGTAAATAAACTCAGGACTTATTTTTGCATTAAATCTAAGATTCCATTTGATGCATGTTGAGTCATTAATAATAAAATGATTTTTATTTTTCGCCGTATAAGATGCACTTTTTCTTCCCCAAAACTGAGGGAGAAAAGTTGGTACGTCTTATACGGCGAATGCAGAGCACCGCGGAGCGGAGGGTGGTCAAGGCCGTAGGAGAGGCGTAAGAGAGGCCGCGGCTTGGCCTAGCTCTGGAGTGATCCTACCATAGCGTGTAGGACTCCATGAACAGAATCTTTTTTTTCTAGATCTTCCTCATTTAAAATTGGGTGCGTCTTATATGCTGGTGCGAAAAATACGGTAATTACTAGTGAAAATGGCATACAATTGTTCACTAAATGAACTGGATTCAGAAATATGGTGGGAATATTACATAAAAAATGACATTAATAAAATGTTTAACCAAATTATCCAAACATATAAATTGTTTACTTTGTCAGCCAATCAGGTAAAAATGTATCACTTCAAATGGGAGTATACCTGTGAAGAAATTATGAGTAAAATTAACCAGAGAAAGTGATCCCAGAGTTGCGTGGGACAGTCAGGGCTCTGTTGAGCTTCAGAGAGAGAAGGAACAGGTCTTCTCCAAAGCACTGCAAATTGAGCTAGGCTTGTCTGTCATCACCTCCCAATTAGCTGCCGTTTACAGAGTCTGCTGGAGACGGTGCATGTTGGCAGGTGAGGAGAGGTGTCTGAGAGGTGCCAGTGCCATCCTCCCAACCCGACTAGGATTGACTTATGACCCTGGCAACTGTATGACCCCATCACCCCGACTCCACATATCAACCCCGCCCCCGTTCCCCACATCCAACCTTCACCCGAGCTTGTCAACTCATGGCTACTAAGAAAAAGAGATAGTAGAGGTAACCTTGAAACCCTCCAAAACGTCACTAGCTCTTTCATTGATCAATGGAAAAGAACAAGGGGGCTAATCTTGTGATCTCAATCATTTGTGACGGTGGTTATTTCTGGCAAAGAACAATACCCAAAGGCTTCCAGAGTGTTCCTCAGGTTCATTTGTCAACAGAGCAGATGCATATTATTTGTTTCATTCACTGTCACATGTAACCACATTTAGAGTTCAGTCAAGAGGGTCTTTCCTTTAATCGGAAATCAAAACTTTGACCATTTATTGTAAATGCAAAGCAATTTAGTTTAGAGAATAATCTTGTAATGATAATAGTCAAATTCTAATACATTTACAAAAGACCTAAAGTGCTATTTATCGGCAAAGTGGACACCAACAGCTGGAAAGTGATTAAAGCTTAGAGAAGTAAACAGAATCGAGAAAGATGGACGAGATCAAGAAAGATGGAACGCAATATCAGAGCTGCATGGAGAGCATAAATATTGTTCTCATTTTTTTCCATGAACATTTGCAAAAGCAACTCTGAACTCTCTTTAACTTGACCTAGATGTCACATCCTGATGAAACCTCCTCCAGATGCCTTCAGAAGAAAAAAAAGTTTGAATAGAAAAAGAAAAGCCCACTCTTTTCCATATGACAACGGCGTGCGAAAAAACTGACACGCAGAGTTTTCAAATTGGGGCCCGGGGAGCTGAAGCATAAAATAACTTCAATCTCACAGCCTCTCTAAGGAATAGAGCAGAGGTGCGACCAACAACAACACAACAACGGCAAGGCAGGAAGGGGTGAAGGTAGGAGTTATTAGAGGATAAAACACGCCTCTCCATCTCACTCCATCTCTCTCTCAGGAACCCCAAGGATGATCAATGGATTTAGTCAGAGGGATATTCAAGCAGAAAATTGCTGCCTTTTTGCTTTTCTTTGAAGTATTTCCAGAACACATACCAAAGCCCCAGTCCACCCAGGGTTGAAAATAACAGCACAAGAGCAGTCTCTAAGAGTAATCCAGATAGGAGAGAAAAGCCAGGCAGAGGAGGTTGGGTGAAGCTAAATGTTAAAGGAGGTGGGTGAAAGCTATATTGAAACTTTGCAGGTATAAAATTGAAGGCAGCCAGCTGAACGGCCATGAAAACAGGGGCTTTCTTTTGTTCCTTCAGCAAACATGCGTGTCGGAATATATTTTGGCTGTAACTATCATCACATCTCAGCTATTGATCATTTCTGAATGAACAGTAATAAGCTGAGCGCACATCATCACAAGGACAAACATGGAAACCTCATACTGAGCAATAACTGAGGGCAAAATATTGTAAAAAATATATAGACAAAATATCAAATTTGTTTTTGCATCAGTTGGTCTTTAATGAAGTTAAGCATTTCATTTTGAGGTACAGCAAGAGGGGATTTCAATAATGAAGTAATGTAAAAATTATTAAACTTTATCATTAAAAGTTGGAAATAGCTTAAAATTATACAAAACCAAGTGGAACACTTCTACTCTGTCTGAGTGGGCACTAGAAAGAAAAACACACTTTTAGAGTAAAATAGTGATTATTCCCTTAATTAGAATAACCAATGATTGTTTAAAATTCATATATTTGAATAAGTGATTAAATGGACAGGGAAATAGTGTTACATAATTAATTGTAACGTTAGCACAATATGTTGCGGAAGAAGTTAAGAATGAAACAAAGTTGTATTTTCATATTTGTATATTATGCATATCATATTGTCATTTTATCATCCATTTTAACCACACACACAAAAAAACACACTCTCTGGATTTTATCTAAAAGAAATCAAATTCAAGCCAATAATGATATTTTAAAAAGAAAGCCTGCATGTTATTGTTATCAAATACATTTTGGTTACAAAAAAACTAGCACCTAGAACTAAAGTATGTCTGGATGTTACTTTGGTGAAACTGATGAACTTCAGTAAAACAGTCACACGTTTCGTCTGATTCAGTTCTAATCTAGGTTTCTGTTCCTGGTGGTTTGCACTATGGCAGATGCTTGGGTCTTTGTGCCACAGTTTGTGCCCAGGAGGCAAACAAAGAGATCCTCCTTGTTAATATTTAGTGACAAATTCCTAAAAGAATCTCTTCCTGTCACTATGGCTGTTCTTATTTAAATATATGTGAACTGAAACTTTAAACTTTGTCAAACTATTGTTTAGGTGTGCCAAAACCATCGCTAGTGATTGTCATTATTGAATATTAGCATCAATCAACGTCTAAAAAGTTGTTTCATCCAATTTTTTGAATTTTTTAAATGTGAATATGATTCACATTTATGAATCACATTATGTCATCTTCAATGTGAACAATCAGAAGAATGAAACGCAACTGAAGCAGTTTGGTAACATTATGGTACTATAGAGTAGTACCACCAATCTTGAACCCACAATACTTTTATCCTAACACCTAATTGTATAGACCTGTGCTTTGGGACAATTGGATTCTCAAATGGGAGAATTGGAATGTTTACATACTTTAGCACCTTCCAGCAAGTTCAATCTTGGGACTGGGTGGAATTCAAGCAGCTAGCCATTTGTTTTGATTCATGACTCCTCTGTGAGGGGAACTTTGTAAGATTATCTTACTGGCTAGGTTACTGTATGTGTCTATCCTCTCCACCACACACAGTGTTCATAAATTGTTGAAAGATGATCATTTTAAAGATAGACAACAGTGCTGTTGAGATCCATAGAAGCTGAGTAAAGTAGGAATACACGGCAGTCAGTGACTGCAGAATCTGAGCATTTGTTCCTTCCTTCCTTTCCTCCTATGTTATTTCCTTTCTTCCTTCCTTTCACTGCCTTCCTACCTTTCTTCCTTTCTTTTCCTTATTTCCTTCCTCCCTCCCTTCCTTCCTGCCTGCCTGCCTTCCTTACTTCTTTCTTTCGTTCCTTCCTTCCTTCTTTCTTGCTTGCTTCCATAACAATGCTTAACATCACGGTATTACACATAAAAGTATTACAGATTTTCGATGCAAATTCAAAGCTTAAGACCAACTTTTTATATACATTGTAGAAATAAATATTACACAAGAATAAAAATTGCACAAAAAAATGTTTAATGGAAAGTTGCACTCAAATAGTCTTAGCCTCAGACGCCACGTCCACAAAATGTTGTCTTAACATCTGATGCATATGGTTCCCAACTGAAAAACTGAATGTTGGAGCAGTGAGTTTTGTGTTTGTTTTCTACATATTATTATTATACGACAGAAAAATCTATCATGTGCACTAAAAATCAGCAATTAAAAGGAACAACCTAACATTGGATTCACAAAAGCTTGCAAAGTTCATGGCATAGA
Source organism: Danionella cerebrum (assembly GCA_007224835.1). NCBI lineage: Eukaryota > Metazoa > Chordata > Actinopteri > Cypriniformes > Danionidae > Danionella > Danionella cerebrum. The sequence continues at coordinate 164,833 of SRMA01026675.1, forward strand.
CTATGCTGATGCTATGTGATGACGTTTCCTTGCCCAGAAACATGAAGCTGCACAAAACGACATGGGATTGATTGTTTGACATGTCTTGGCCAAAGAAAGCTGCTATAAACCCCAGACCTTCTCTGAAACTCTGGCTCCGTAAGACTAGCATTCAACAGTACAAATATTCAGGCGGTAGTCACCAGTTCTGAATATCCAATACTGCACCTTGCATACATTTCTTGATCCAATTACTTGTTTAGAGATGCCAGTTTTACCATACGGTTAGGACAAATCTCATGATTTTTTGCATTGGTCCCCTTCTATGTGCTATTTATTATTCATATACCAGGTCAAGGCTGGCTTTATATCAATGAATGGAAATTGCAATATTGTTTAGCCTTGAGTTAAAGTCCTTGGCAATGTTCCCGTCTTGTTCATTTTCTTGGATTCCAGGTTCCCAAGGTACCACACAGATGATATAGTTTAATGGCCCATTATGATGTTTTAAATGCTTCAAGATATGAATTCTTAATGTGTTGAATTATCAGTGTTTGGGTGCATTTTAAGACCATAGGAAGAGCATTTGCTTCTGCATAAAACCATGTGGTCTGTGATCCACACTGATGGATCATACTGTGATACCATGCTGATGGTTGTTGTTGGTAATCATTTGGTGATTTTCATGTAGAATTTGCAACTGAGACAAATGGTATGATGTCCACTGTGCCGTACGCCATGGTCAAATCTCCAGCGAGTGTTGGATATGGACATTATTTGGTTTCTACTTGTAGAAAACTTATATACTTATAATAAACTTAGAATAAATATACTTATATACTGTCTCTCAATACGATTTGTGTGTCGCTCCCAATTGCCGTTCAATGATGTAAGCAGAGATTTTCTTGGGCCACTCAGTGATCTGCTGGTCAAGTTTACTCTGGGAAGTCAGAAAATAGACCCAGCTTGGCTCAATTCTTCTTGACTATAGAATCTCATCAAAGTAAATATAAATAAAGAACAATTGCTGAGATGCGAATGCCCAAAAACACATTTTCTGGTATAAAAGTGCTACTAAAAGGACACACAACCAATTGGAAACATTTTGCAGTATGCAAGAGAAAAGCAGGAATCACTTTTTAAAACAAAATAATGAAAGTAGTCTCTTTTGACTATCAATTTAGTCAAATAATCTGTTTAAGAACTTACTTTTATGTGTTAATTGAAGCTGTTTGTTGTTTTTAAGGTGTCCTTAAACGTTTAAATTCAATTGAAATTTTAGATTTCAACAAATAATCAATAATTCTAGAATTTATAGAATATCCCAATGTTACCTTGGGAAAAATATGCCACTCAAATGTTAATCTGATTCAGTACCATTGCGTAAACCTCAGCTCCAAGGGAGTGCAAGGTTCCCCTAGAGCAGTGCAGTTGAGTCGTTGTGCTACTGAAGGTGTTCTAAATTGAGAAAAGCCAAATAGTGCCAATGAGAGGTTGACGCTCTGCCTTGGCAAGTGAAGGTGTGTGCTATCCCAGGGGGCTGCAATGGCATGGCACATCTGACAGCCGAAGCATGTGGCATGAGGGGGCCGTTATGGATAGAGCTGGGAGATGGGGGACTCTTCTCCAGTGCTCCCTGCCGTGCTCACTGACGGCCTCATCCGTTTCTCCAACCCTGCCCTAATAGATCTACTATCCCTTCCATTCCAATTAAAAGCCTCTGACGCCCTATTTGTCAAAGGACGGACGGGACAACGATAGAGGGCTGCTTAGCATTAGTTTTTGGAGTAATTGCCAGCCAAAATGTTGTAAATGGAAGAAAGGTTAAAGCTTTGAAGCTGGACTGTACTGGTAATTATTTTAGTTGTTTCCTCACAGCTGTAATAAAACAAAATGCATTCAATTCCAATTAAAGTGACAAATAGCTAAACGCAGCAATAAATCTTAATGGATAGAACGAGCATACTCACCAAGAGAACGAGTGTGTATTAACAAAAATAAAATTAAAAACCAACCAGGATCTGATTCTATGTGATGGCGGATTTTACCAAAAAACATAACCGTCATTGGTCTCACATTTTAAAGCTGAATCTCAGTTCGACCAGGTGCATACAAGTCCGTGAAATCCACACAAAAGATAAATGACCATATGAGCATAACTCATGCGTATCAGTGCAAAGAAGAACAGCAAAGTTTATTACTTTTTTCTTTTCATTTCGGTTATGTGTGTTTCTGTTCATGTCGGTGGTAGGGGAATTTCTTCCCATGGTTTAATTCAACAATAACATTTCCGATCAGGGTCTTGGGCATCTCAAGGGCATTCCTGGTGAAATTACTGGGACTCTGCACCATTTATCATAGCCTGACATGTGTCATGTTCCAGACTCCGGTGTGTAGAGGTTACAGCTGAAGACAGCTCCTCTTTGTTGAGCAGCCATCAAAGACAACATTGCTTGTTTTATTTGTATTATTTAAAACCAAAAGCTGAATGATTTTAATCCTCCTAAAAAAATCATAAACGGCTATTTATAAAATGTTAGTTAATGTTACATAAATATAGTAATGATTTTTTTATTAACACCTATAACACCTATTGACGTTAAGATAAGAGAAATTGCTAATAGAGAGATGTTACTGTATGTATTACTAAGTACCGGTAAATACTATGTGTATTTATTTGCATTTTTTTCAGGGGGAAAAAAATTGTATAAAAGTATAAAATAGCCTTAAAAGTCATGGATCCCCATAGAGTTACTCCGTTATCTCCAGTGGTCATGTTAATGTGTGTTTCATTGAATGTTTTGATGTATTGGTAACCCTAAGAGCACCATTTGCCATCAGTCTTGAAGAAACAAGATCTAGAAAATCTAAACCAGCAAAAGTAATTACGCGGTTCAAGACCAACCATCCCTGTAATGCATGACTCCATGTGACAATCTTATGTAGTCTGGTTTTCGCGCAGACCATACCATCACTTCATTTGAAATCCTGCTTCCACTGATGTTTTTCTTTTCCAGGTTATAAATGATGATAATTAAATGAAAATATACAATAATTAGTCACACCAGGGTTTTCCATCTGGTAGTACCTGAAAGACTCCATCACTGGTGTCTCTGTGAGCAAAAGTAGCACTGGTTAAGAAAGCTTTTGAAATGAAATATTGAACATATTTAGGGTGCAAGGTTTCCTTAAGAAAAGGAATAACTTTTTTTAATTCATTTATTTATTTATTTAAGATGGTCCAGGCTTTTGGATGGGGCTCTCTAGATAACCCCACCAAATGTAAAAAAGACTGCAGCAGACATTAAGTTAGCATTTAAAATTGTGCTTGTGAAGGTAAGAGATAAAACGAAATGCTGCAGCTGCTCTGAAAGCACATATCTGCATCTAATTCATTTGTAGCCTCTTCTCTTTGTGCACTTGCTGTTAATTGAGTTAATCTCCGTCCTGCACTTCAACAGTGAAAAAGACACAATTTTGTTGTGTAGGTTTTTTAAACCACACTCTATAATGGTCTAAATCAGCTGTAAAGATCTATACCAGGTGGTTTGGTGAGTCTGTCTCACGGGTTCGGCGGAGGTCAAAACACACACCGACGCATATGATTTGTAATGACACGCCCCACTTGTCCATCATTGCTTGGCCTATCTGTGCTACAGGGAATTTTGTGCGCTCAGTAGTCTAATCGAAAAGGTCTTGATGTATAAATATATACCTATGTTTTGAATTAAGAACCACTGGTCTAAGTGAATGCAAATAGCTGACAATGACTTCCTGTGTTCCTTAAGTTAGTGGCCTTAAAATCAAGAAAGATTGAATGTATGTGCATTTATTGACAATGTGTTTCATTTAAACCCCGGTATGGGTTTATTTAATTTAATGACTTCTAAATTCATTTACACAATCCTCGCTGATGTTTTGGGGATATATGAGCTCCAAAGCCATAGGAAACTTGGTGGGAAGACGAAGGCAAGATATTATTAAAGGATACTGGAGGAAAATTTGCATTTATCAGCGCAGAAGCTGCTCATGGGACATTACTGGACATTCCAACACGACAACGATCCAAAACACAAGGCCAAGTCCACTTGTCATTGGTTACACTAGAACAAAGTGAAGTTTCTGGAGTGGCTATCTCTGTCTCCTGACCTCAAAATCTAATATTCTAAGAAGAATGGGCTGCTTTACGAGCAGAGATGATAAAGAACCTCATCAACAACTACCTCAAGAGACTTCATGCTGTCATTGGTGTTAAGTAGGGGAATGCAAAGTATAAAGAACAGTGTGTAAACTTTTGATCAGGCTCATTTGGAAAGTTTCTGTTGTCATAATGATTTAAAAAGAGTAAAAACAGTTGTTTGACTGTAAATTACTTCATTTTACTGAAAACTGGCCAAGAAATGAAAGACTTTGCCAGAGTATTAAAACTTATGAGCACAACTCTATTTGAACCATTCAGATTTGGTAACAAATGTGTTTTGTTATTATAGTCAAAGCCAAGCCAAAAAAGCATTTAGTTTTAATAAATTCCACTGCATTTATTACATATCAATAATCATGAAAATAAATCAATAAATGGTCTAAAGAATGCTAAGACGCTTGTAAGTAAGGGCTTTAGCACCCATTTGTTGTAGCTCTAAACTCATAGCAACAGGTGAGAAAATCATTACTCTTGTCAATGGTGTCCAAGTGATCTTGATTGATCGGAGATGTCTTGTGTTGTGACCAGTCACTTTCTTCATAGGATTAATGAGACCCCTCAAGGCTGTTCAATACATGTGTCAATTAAGGAGTAGAAGCTTACGATGGAGTTCCACTGGCTGTCTGTACCCCACTCTGACTTCTACAATACCTGAACATTTAGACATAACATGCTTGAATTTTAAGGTTAAATAATCAATTTGCAATAAACATAGAGATAAATAAGAGAAAATCTCCATATCTTTTTTCACACTGGAATAAATGTGATACGTCATTGTTTAGGAACTGCATCAGTAATTGCTGACATGGTAAAATGTAAAATACTGCCAGGAATTAGTGAAGGGGGAGGCATATAAAATTATTTAATTCCTCTTGTGCATTATTTATAACTTAATATGATATAGTGCTGCATTTTAGCATAACCCTGTATTTGCACATTCTGGAAATACTGAAGACAAATGACTAATTATGCATCAAAAAAGGGGCCTTTCGGTGATGGAAGGATGTGAAATAAATTATAAATGTAGCTTGTTATAAATTACCAAATGCGGCTATAAACAGGGTTGAGGATGGTCTTGCTGAACAAAGCTTGTCTAACATCTTTCTCAGGCCGAACAGCTCATTACATGACACAACAGTTCTTTTTCAAAGTGTTGAGTGCCAGATTAATATATATTAGGAATTGGTGAGGCAGCTCTCATTGTGCTAAGAAGAATGGAGGAAAGTTCTTCCAGGCATTTACATGTGCATTCAAATTGGCTGTCATTACAGAGATTAACAGCTTTACAAATGCTATACATCAGATCCTGCGTTTCTGACACAGACACAACGTGTAATCATGTGTTTTGTCAAGCAGTCTTCTTTAGTGTGGCAAATGGCAAACAAATGAATAAATTACAATCAACCCAAAAAAACAAAGTTGGTCATCAAAACCCATACCCAATAGTAGCTGTTGGACAACCTACACTAGGGAAAGAAACCTTAGTGGTGTTTATATGTGAAAAATTATATGTGGCATTATTGAAACATAAAGATCAAGTCAAGTCAGATATGTTTGTATATTGTTTTTTTACAATTCAGCATCGCAGAATGGGGTCTATTTAAAAATATATATTTTAGTTAAAAAATGATAACTGATTAACTTGATCAGTGTTTCTGGAAGTGTGGAGGAAAGCAGAGCCTCTGGAGGAAATCTCTTACATGGAGACCAGCCAGAAAGCGCTCCGTCTGTGGGTGAGTGCAACAGTGGCTGTCCCCCACTGAGGGAAGTCAAGCTTTGAGGCTACAGTTTATACAGATCATTCGACCAACAACCATTTACTTTAAATTTTACCACATACAATTTGTTTGAACAAATTACCTTTAAAAAATTGTGGCAATGCTTGATTTACCGTAATTTCTTTAGTACAACCCCCGCTTCATTTTGTATTTTTTATCTTTATTTTTATGCAAATATTATTAAAATAAATTAGACAATAATTCCACCAAAAACCTGATATTGTCTAAAAAAATCAAATTCTGAGTATTGCATTTTGTAAGTTTAGAAAGATTTGAGAACGAATAGTTTTTATGTTTTTCAAAAGTTTGAAGAAGTTTGAAAAATACAAGCCTTATCACAGGTCTTGTACGTCCAAGCATTATCCCTTCTTTTCACCACTAGATGGCACTAATGGAACCAAATTGGGGTCTGTAAAATGAAACAGTTTTCTCACAATTTAATTTTGCAATGGTAAAACCAAAAACTTCAAAACTAATAACCTTTTTGAAACCTACACATTATATTTGAAATCAAAATTAAATAATAGGTGGGTCGAGTCATTCCCACATAATCCGAAATGTGATTGTCACACGCACCAGTGTGTGCAGAGACTTCTAATGGTAAAATTGTTTGTTTGGGTTTTTTTACCTAGAGAATGCTTGTTTGTGCATTTAGCTGCTGCCATGTGATTGGCTGATTAGAAATTTGTAAAATATAGTGAATAAGACGGCCAGTGGGGGTATTTGAAAATTCACATTTTTAAAACTCGATTGCTTTGGAAATGCCTTAGTAAATGTATTTGTACATATGATATTCACTCCTGTAAATATGTACGTAATTTATTTATTTTTTTTTTGTTTTACAGCATCCAATGCTTTGCCACTTCACGATTCTAGAATATAACTAACAAAGGCAATGTTGAGGATCATGTTGTGTGTCTGTGTGTGTGTGTGCGTGTGTGCGTGTGCGTGTGTGTGTGTGTGTATGTGTACATGTATGTTGAGAGAAGGATCAGCTGACAACGAGTGTTGTATAAAAAATAAATTAATTTTTAAAATGGCTCACAAGATGTAACTCATACTCAAACATCTAGAGGTGTTTATGAGAAGTGTGCATGCATTTAAGTGGGTGTGGGTGTGCTTCTGGATGGCTACGCGTCCAGCAATGCCTGTTCATGATTGAAAGATTGCTGGAGCACAGGCTTAGAGGGATTTAAGCTTCTTTAGATCCGTTCTCAAATTGCTGCCAGTTTCTCTTTGTACATCTCTTTTTCCTTTTCCTTCTCTATCTGAAGCTTATATGTACTTTAATCTTAAGTACAAGAGGTGGCTTTGGTAAGAAAACAGACGTTACTTCACAAACCAATGTGTCAAATTTGGTGCGACTTGATCGGTATGTTACCACAACTCAAATAAAATTATGTTCTGACATTTATTCTTTTTTTATCAGATAATTTTCATACACCATAGATATTTATATGAACCCCATCCAATAAGTTTATGTTCAGACCTAGATCAAAATCAGGAGCTTCTCAAAGACAAATCCTATTTATGTCAAGTATTCCAAACCCCTAAAAGGTTTTAGTTTATTATAAAATGGCACATTTAAACACACAATTTGTAAGTACTCGTATGAGTATCTAGGATAAATAAGTTCATAATTAAAAAAATAAAATAATAATAATATTTTTTTCTTTTATTATAAAAGATGAACACTAAAAATATTATTTAGATCTAAATTAAAATTAGATCATGTTTTTAACTCGTAACAGTAACACCATGCAATCTTTGTTTTAATCTTTGCCTCTAAATGGTGTTCCCCTCGATAAAGTCTGCCATGTGTCTTCGGTGCCCTCTGCAGTTAGAAATGGTTAACACAATTCCAGTCAGAACTAAGACCTGCTGTTAAACTTGATAACACCAACTTTCCTTTTAGCCCAGTCTATTTAAAAGAATAGTTTAATAGTTTATGGACTGCATTATAATGGCATTAAACAGAATGAAAAAAACCTCCAATTCAATCTGTGGTCTTTAATGCTTTTGAGAGAAATAATGGAGAATGAGGGAACTGTAGCATCTTGCCAAGTTTTCTTTAAATCTCAGGAGATGTTGTGCACTGGATATATTCCTCTGGTTATACTTCTTAAGTCGGCTGTTCAGAACACACATCTGTTCTTCTGCCCTGCTTTTTTTTTTTTTAATACACTGACATTCATTTGATGAGAAGAGCTGCAGAGTGTTTTAGCTCTGCAAAACACTCTGTTTGAATATTTTTTTAGTCACCTTTAAAACATCGGATTACTACACAATACACAATGCTGCTGATGGGGTGAGAACTAAAAGCTCCATGTTTTCTGGTACCACAGATAAACCAGCATTTTACTTTATTCTATTTGGACACATTGTCCAGATTGTCCAAACATCAGACTACCAGCTGAGACGCTAAATGCTAATAGCTTTAGCAGACAGCAGTCGGTTAATTGACCATTGCAAAAGCAAGTGAGGGTGTCTCCTAAAAGGAAAAACAAACTCTCTCATAACTTAAATCGTTAAAGATTCCAGACAAACTTTCAACCACCTAAATAGGTTCCCCCAGATGTGCTGCAATACTCTTTGGACCAGCCATCACAAGTTCATCATTGTTTTTAATGACATGATTGGCATCTGTGTCCGACACCTTTCTGTGTACAGAGAATTCTTTCAATATACATAGATTGCAGCCGTTGAAGAGCGGACTTGCATCCAGGTAAAGTGGATTTAACAATCAGAGAGTCTCGCTGCTATGAAGACCCCAAAATTTCAACTTTAAAATATTTTCCATCTCTACACCTTGTAGTAAGTTTGATGCAAGTTTAAAAAGTAATCTGCATTGGTTTGCAAGGACCCAGGTCTGCCAAGGCACTTGAGTGTCATAGAAGTAAATCGGATGGGGCAAGCTCATCTGAAGGCCTCTATACAACGAATTGAGACTAGCACGAATCTTCGGATGGCTTCTCAGCTGGGGAAAAAAACGATGCCGTGATGCTCCCTGCCAGAAGGTGGCGTTTACAGTACAACAGATGCACTCCGCACCACACAAGGAAACAGAAAAGAAGAAGACAACAACAAAAAAAAGAAATCAAAGAACCTTTTTCTGAGCATGGGGGAGGGACTTCAGGGCTGCATTTGGTTCACACGACCCCAACATGTGCGTATTATTTGTGATGTGTATGAGCAAATGAAAAATATCTCACATGTCAATTAAGACTTGCTTTCTGAACGTAATCTTTACAAATTTACACAGTTCTTGTGTGCAAACATTTAGATGCATTCACACTTCTTATTAAAACAAAGGGCACAAATATAGAGCATTTACCACTAAGTGTGTCTCTGCCAAGGAGCATTAAATTTTATGGTATTTCATGTTTTGTTCAAGCAATAGAAGCTAATGTTCAAAAGTTAAGGAAAGATGTTGAGAAGAAAAAAAAAAACGATTGTTTGGTGGCGCAAGGTACACAGTCTCATGACTTCATCTCACCAAATCAAAAGGATCGGTTTGCAGAAGTGCCAATGTTTCTTTTTATCAAAGAGACCACTCCCTATCCTCTCCTCTTGTTGAAGCAAAGGGATTTGCCCAATGCCCAATATCTCTTTTATCAATTTCTGAGTGCCTTGAGTTTCGTTCAAAGGCTTATAATTTGGCTTAATTGAGGCCACTAACTTATAATAATGTTGGCTTAATTGAGGCCATCTCTTGAAATGAGACTTCCAATAACTATATAAAAAAATAAAAAAATAAATAAATAAATATATATATATATATATAAAATAATGAACGCGAAGAGCTTGTTGTAAAATGGTTGTTGTAAAAGAACTTTATAAAATGTGGAGATTTTTGTGAAGAAAGGTCGAAGGGGTCATTTGCAGCAGATTCCCACCTCTCTTCTCTAGCACATCACTCAAAACAGATTGGGATGCCAATCATGAGCACAGCTGGCATCATTGTCCTGCTGCAGAGAGACATATCTCTCTTCCACACACTTCTCTGCTCAAGTTGCCATAGCAACTAATTTCAAAGTCTGCTTTTACTCCCGTCCTGGCATTATAAGGGCGATCACTTGTTGAGTTTGCAGATTGTTTAACTTTGGTAAACACTTGCAAAGGCATAGCAAAGCACAGCATTCTTGATTAGTCATCCCAATAATACAGAGCATGTTACGCACTGAAAAGTGGAAACTTTAATGATAGAGAAAGATATCTGGAATGACCTGCCACTTTAGGAAGAGGTGAAGACAGATGTACAAAACGCTTCAGAACAAATAAAGCATGTGTTTTTACTTTTAATGACACCCAGAGCTTAGTTTAAATATTTTTTTTCATGTTTTTAGAGGCTCAGAAAAATGTAAGAGGCTCAACTACTGACTCCCGGCATGCAGCTCCCTACAGTCACTCTTCAAAAATGCCTTTAAGAAAAGTCGTTCAATGCAATGGCCTTCAGTCTCCTCTGCTTTTAACTCTGTTTCTTTCTCCCATTCGCCAGACTTCTCTCTCCAAATGGAGGACTCTAGTGATCTCTCTTTCCAGAAACCTGCATTCCAAAGCTAATGACATTACTATAAGATCTGCCTGTGGTTGTGGAGGTTCCTGTTGTGTCATTAATAGGAATTTCCCTATTCATCATATCTGCTCCATTAAGCACAATTTTGCATACATCTACTCCCATTCAATCATGCCGATAACACTTAGGTCTTTCATTGTTAAGAGCCACTATTCACCCGGTGCCCGTTTTCTGGGCTCTATCCTTGAAGAATCAGCTATTCAAAAAGAGGAAATCAGTCTATTCTATGTTCAAAAGCAAGAAAGTTCATGGAAAAATTATTAGTTGTCCCGTGCTGAATATTAATTTACTTGTAAGAAGTGTTTAAGTGCAGATATGCAAGAGCTCATTTCCTCTGCTCCATGACAGGAGCCGTCAGTGTCCCTGTTCCCTGCAGGGCCAGCAGCTACCCAAACAAAACAAACCTGACATCTCAGAGGAACTTGACCTCTCCTACAACCTTAATCACGGACAACTCCACAATGTGCTTATTGCAGACATTGATTGTAACTGTTCTTTGCATAAGACTGCAGATTATTCTATTGCCGGAAGCCTTGTCCAGTCTTTCAAGTCTTTTTTCTCCAACTCAGCACCTTCAGCTCACTGTCATCTTGCCATGATAGAGCTGAACCAGGTTCAGCAAGTCAGGTGGAAAAAACTAAACGCAAGCATGGGGTATGCGTCATATCATTTGACAAGAAAATGTCCCCCTCCGAGCTGCATTTCCTGTGAGAGTTCCCACTGTCTACTGTCTAATATCCTGTCCCGGATTAGACCATTAGGTCATACCAGTAATGGAAAGCTTGGAGATCACTCTGTTAGTTAGCACAAAACAACAATTTTAAAACAGAAACACATTAAACAAAGTGTTTAAATGTTAAAATGAAAATAATCAAAAAATATTATTAGATCAACCCTTAGAAGTCTGGAGCATTTTTACTACTTTACAATTTGCTCTAATAAACTACATCAAAAATATTGTGTAATTACAAAAAAAAAAAAACATGTTTCATAGAATTTTTTAGTATAACCCCAGGTTCTTCTTTTTTATGATATTATTCCATTTCGTTACACAACATAATTCCACAACAAACCTGAAATTGTACTGTCTAGCATTTTGACAGATTTTTACAGCAAAAATGTAAATAATCGTAAAAGAACAGTTTTGTGTTTTATTACAAAAGTGCTGAGATGAAGTAAAAATTCATAAATCTCCCCAAAAAAGCAAAAATAAAGTCAAAATAATGTGAAAATTGTATTTAAAAAACAGGTGGACCTCTCCTAAACTTTATACACTGTTCCAAGCACTTTTTGTGCCATTGTGCTTTTTTGTGTCAGCACTTTGAAAAACACAAGCCACATCACAGTTATTGCACATCAAGGTTTTTTTCACCACTTGTTGGCACTGATCTTTTGGGGTCTGTTTAATGCAACTGAAAGTCAATCTGGCATTTTCTCACATTTTAATTTGAATTACCTTGCAAATTATGAGTCATAACTGTTAATTTGAAACAGAAAATATAAAACTAATAACCTTTTTGAAACCTAGACAAAATAAAAAAATAAACAAAGGCAGAGATTTTTAAGGGTCACAACATTACCATTGTTCTCATTCTCCCTGCTTTGAGGGTGTTATGAATAAAAAAATAGATCTATACAAAACCACAGTGAATTAAATGGTCTGTTTGGTACAAAATAACAATTACTGAAACGATTTGAATACTTTATAGTTCATTGTTTTGCACATTTCTCAGATATCAAAGTGTTTAGATTCTTGATGCTAACTTAAGGCTCTGCATATTTACTGGAAAAGAAAGCAACATTAAGGTTCATAATATCCTGCACAAAAACAGCTGAGCTTAAGATAAAGAAGACCTAGTAGGGGTGCGTCTGACATGTACAGCTGCTGATTTGTTACTGGAATCTATTGAAAGAAAATGTGTACAAGTACCAGGGATAAATCAAAGGATCTTGCCAAGATTGTCAATTCCTGTTCTCGTGGCCAGAGACTGAACTAATCATGCCCTCCATCCAACCCCACAACTTACCCTTCAAACAACCCCTGCCCTATCCTGTTCAGCCATCCCAAGGGTTAATTCCCTGTCCTGGAGCTGAAACAACAGGATCACAGCCATGGTGCTAATACTCAATAGACACTGACCTACTTTGCCGGATTTGTGTAGAGGGAAAATCCCTGATCCACTGCCCTAATGCCAGCGATGAAAGTGATCTAATGGTCCTAACTGCTCTGTTTAATCTGAAATCATGCTCATGTTATTAATTTCCCATTATGGGAATGTGCCTGTACCGATGGGATTAAATGAGTCGTGTTCTCTCTCTTTCTCATATTTTCGGATGACCTCTGCATGCAGACGTATATGCTAGAACCATCTGGTTGAGAGAGTGCTCGGATCCCTTATTTGTTTGTTTGAGCGTGTGTTTTCACTCATTTCCCACGACTTTTACTCCTGATCTTTCACTTGAATAATCACAGTTCACTCTCTGTTTACTTTTTGCCCTTTTATGTAATTCTCACCTGAATCTTTTAATTGTATGTAAAATTTAGATTTTTTATTTTATTTTATTTTTTGGCTGTGTGCTTTCATTGTTCATTTCTTTTTACAAACTCTACGACCATCATTCAGGAGTCTTTGAATGCAGAATTTTGTTCATTTACCACAAGGTGGCACACATTCCCCCATAGAGCATCTTAAGTTTTCCAGACACACAAAAATATAAAAGAAGTCCTGGAACCAAGAGGAACATTGCCATAGTAAATACTACAGACTGATTCTAGAACAGCTGCAATGTATAAAATCAATTGCAGTTATAAGAATTAACAATAAAAATAAGATTAAGATCAAGATATCTTGAGAGATTGCATTCTGAGTTTCAAGTGGATTATCATATAGACTAGGTGCACACCCCACCAAGTGGAGGAAACAAACAGATGACAACTCTCTAGAAATTCAAATTAATTTTTTGGAAGGGAAAAGATGAATCCTGACTTGAGCAGTATTCGCTTTCTTTATCAACAGATGCTGCAATCCGCTCTGCCAGCATGAACAACCATGCCAGCCTTGCTCTTTCCCTGTTAGTACATGCTTTCCTATCAATCCATCAGAGTAATTTCCTATATGAAAGGCAAGGATTCAAATGGCTGAATAAGCAGAAGAAAGGAGAAGAAAATCCTTATGAACGAGAGTGTTTGAGTGGAGATCTAATAATGCCAAGCTGACATGCAATACATCATATTAGCCATTAGCAGTTACTGGGATGAACAAGGAAACAAACTATACAGTCTGTTGACAGATCAAAAGAGCCATTTGCATCACCACCCTGCCCAAATTTAATTTTACCATCAGAGAAACAAATATTTCATAACACTGCACAGCAAAAGTAAATCTGTGTGCAAGATGTTTTATACTTGTGGCTTTGGATTTGGAGTATATTTATTGTGAAAAACAAATGTAGTTAGATCTGAATCAAAAAAGTTGCAGGGACCAATCATGTGCTGTCATTATTCTTATAAATTGGTAGATGGTGGTATTATGGTAACCAATTTGTGTCATCTATGTAATAAACAAGTTATAATAGTACTTTTTATTCTTTAATAAAATATTGGAAAAAAATAAGAGGGGGTCTCTTTGGTGTTTCTGAAATTTTAGACAAAGACAAAGCAATTTTTATTCCATAATTGTAGAGATAGGGTTATTTCAATTATATGAAAACAGGGAGCAAATTAGACAAAAAGAAAAAAAAAGTAATAAAGGAACCACAGATTGTCAAATGTTACTGTGATGGTAATTGCATGTTTCGGGAGGAGCAATCAGGGCATGTCACCAGTGCTCAAAACCATCAACACATATCACTACTTTTGCCAGAATCAGAATATAGAGCATAAGACGTAAAATAAATAGTAAATATAGTAGATATATATATATTCATACCAGCCACTCTGTGATCAGACTACAGGGCAGGCCCTAGTGGTGAACTCGTGAAAGCACCACTGGTCTATTTCCTCAAAACATAATTTTGAATTCGGTGGTCGGGGGAGACAAGATTTCAGGACATTCCAAGACACACCAGGGTGGAGTTGTTAGTCACATTTTAAAAGTTAGGTCATAAAAGTGGAATTAATTAAACCTCTAAAGAGAATCGTACTTTGGCTAGGAATCAAACCAGGGTTTGAAAGAGGAACAACTACATCAATTAAAAGTGAATATTGCTTCATAAATTCAGTATCAATGGCAAGACATGTTTTACAAGGCTCAACAGGTATAAATATTGCGGGAGGCTTCTTCTAGAAAAGTCCCAGTGTTATTTGGGCAAAAAATTACCAAGAGTATTTTCGTTAAGCATCTAGGACCTTAACAAATGTTGTTATTTTTATTTTTTATTTTTTTTTTTATGCTGGTATATTATTAAAGTTGAAAGGGTTTGGGAATTGTATGGAGATGAATAGGTGAGTTATGTGGGGTATTATAGGTTCCATAAAAATAAAAAAAACAGTCAAGCTGCAGGATAAATTGTAGAGGTTCTGCTACACCAGAAACAAGAACAACATGAGAATACACTGTTAGGATGTGTCTGATCTTTCTGAAGTTGGGAGGTTCATAATCCTGGCTGAAGGTACCTGACTGACCCCAAAGAGAGTGGTTCTTTTAAGTCTGAATAGTGAGGTTGGCAGGAATAACTAGCAGCTCAGTTGTCGCCATGTTGAGCTGTAGGTGATGAGTCGTCATCCATGCTGAGGTGTCATGCAGACAGTCTGTTATGTGGGTTACACTGTTGAGTCATCAGAGTGAAAAGACAGATAGAGTTGAGTGTCATCCACCAATTAAAACAAAGAGAAGCCATGTCTGTGTACAATGGAAACCAGGGTATGGTATGTGAAGAAAAAAGGACCAAGACTGTAAGCTATGTAGTTTCTGTCAGTTAGGTAGAACTCAAACCTGTTGAGGGCAGTGCTTGCAATACTCTTTGTTGTGAAAGTAGACAGAAGGATCTGATGGTTGTTAAAGGCTGCAGAAAATAAAAGGAGATAATTTGGAGTCCATTTTAGCAAATCGTAAAACCTCCACCACTCAGAGCAGTGCAGTCTCAGTTGAATGGCCACTCTTAAACCTACATTGATTTTCATCCAGTCTGCCATTCTGTACAAGGAAAGATAACACTTAATTGTAAATGGACCAATGTAAGATTTTAGCAGTTAATGGTAAAAAATAGAAAGGTGTGTAGCTTTCTACCATTGATGTGTTGAGTGCAAGTTTGTTGAGAGGAGGTGTTATTCAAGTTTCTTTGAATGTGTTTGGAAAGATGACTGCTGAGATTGATGTGGTTATGATGTGGAGCTGGTGTGACGTAGGTGAGATGGGTTGATGAAGGTGTGAGGGCACAGGATCAAGAGGGACGAGCAGTTGGAGGTTTGGAGACTTGAATTTCTGAGAGAGGAGTTAATGAGAGAGTTGGTTCTGAATGCTCCGGAATGACCAGGTCTGAGAACGCTCTACTGATTATGAGGGTCTTCTCAGAAAAGTCATCAGCTGTAAGAGGGGTTCCAGCATGTAGTTGGCAGGGCCAGAGAATACTTTTATTTTCTAACAATCTCTGTTATTTCATGACGTTTTGCACTCTAGGTTTGTCTGACTGTTGTTTTCTGCCATTTCCTCTAAGCAGACCAAAGTGTGAACCTATGGTCACAGACAAAACTCAGGGATTGTGTGAAATAATTTGAAATAAAACTCTGCAGAAGCATTAAAAAGGGAGGGCGCTTATGACAATCTTGAAAATAATACATTTGATAAGCATTATTTTTATTGAGCACATGGTGGTCATGCCAAAAGAATGTGTGAACATATAAAAATAATGTGAAAACAAAATATTAAAACATTATGCAAGCAAATATATAATGCTATAGTAATAGATCTAGCAAAATAAATTAATCATTAGTGGTAAAGATATATTTTGACAATTCTTTAATAAAAAGATTCTACTATACATTTAATGGTTTTAAACCTCAGATGTTATATTTTTTGTTGCTTTCAATGTTAATTTTTAATTTATTTATTTGTTATTTATTTTTATGTTTTTTTTTTTTACTTATTTTTACTTCATATTAAGGGTGTATAAGAAATGTATATATAATGTGAACCAAAAAAAGAACCTACTTTTCATATTTTAATCTGTTCAAACCTATAGCTTTTGAGAAAGTATGCCTAAATACACGTGATGCTTGTTTTGAGTTGCTCAAACATGATCTAATTGCTTTATTAGATCAATTCACCTCATACATCCCCTAAAAGCTGTGGGAATTGTCCGAATATGGCATACACATGCAGAGAACAGAACCTGCTCCTGCATAGAACATGAGCAGGTTCAAAAGTTCAAGCCAGTCGCATCAGTGACCGTCAGAAAGAGCTCTCTGATCAGGCAGCTGTGCACATACACGGTTAAAGATTCATAAAACCACAAATGTGCAAACTGTACGCACAGGGACGACAAGTTTATGCAAATACAAAGTGCATAAGCTGTGGCACATCATCACAAAACTGGCTTTTAAAAGCAGTGGCCCTGTAATATTGTTGTAGCTGATCCAAAAAAAAAAGACCCCTTTAGCGCATGTTACTCCAAGGACCTATATTTAAACCTTGTACATTTAGGTTCAAAGAGCAATGCCCTTAGAAACCTGGCACCATGAATTATTTGTGAGGAAAAAGGCATGATGCATCTTTTAACATGTGCAGTCACTTCAGACTGCAAAGCCTACAAATGTCATGTCCTCTTAACATCAAACATAATTGGTCAGGCTGCACAACATGGCACAGGGGTAACAAGGCAGTTTACTAGTGTAACAGACTCAAACAACACAGTGTGAGAGCAGCACTGAGCTAATAGACCTACCACAGTAAAGCACTAGAAAGATGTGGTCCTCCAATTCTATCAGCTACAGCACTTTTTCTATTGGATGGTGAGAATTTGTCAACAGTGAAATAACTGTATGGTCTGGCTATTTTAGTAATGCATGCAAAAACAATATTGTATATGGTATATAATGTATAGACAGGTTTAAGCACCAAATCAAAAACATCAAGCAACAAAAATTCTTTAAGTGCACAAATGTATCAATAGTTGTACATAAAATCAAATACATAGATATGAAAATATAATAAATTGTGAAATTATGAAATCAATAATAATCCACAATGGATTGCATTGGTATATGACAAATTGTTGATCATTGAGTTTCAGTCAAAACGTCTGAATTTCAGAAGAATTCAAAGGATATCAAGAATGCTGATGGAAAGAAAATCTTCAGACTCCCATCCTTTCATCAAATTGGTGAATGTTCTTAATGTTGTCAAGGACAGCTCATCTGGAGGCTCATGTAGTTCAGTGGTACAGTCGCATGAGCTTCTGCATACGAGTGAAACATAGAAGACAAAAAAAAAACTGCTTCAGAACTGATTATCAGCTGAGAAGCTAGACACTTTTTATGTACTTTCTGATATCCAATTATGCTGGAGAAATAATGGCACCCTGTACCATTTCTGTAAGGAATCAGAAAAGCAGAGACTAAACTTAGTTTCCCCCCCCCCCCTCTCTCTCTCTCTCTCTCTCTCTCTCTCTCTCTCCCTTGTAAACAACTCTGAAATAATCCATGGTTTAAATTACATTGCGTACATATTGTGGTACTCTGTTCAAAACAGTATACTATGCACTACATGTTGATTCACACGTAGCATTGCAGTTATTTTGTTATGCTAGGGACTTCGTAGTTTATAATGTCCGAACCAACTTATTAACATTATAAAAGCATACAATTATAAAAGCACATTTACTGTTGATTGGCCTTTCTGAAGGGTTTTTGAAAAATAGGCACAAAGTAAATGTATTGTTCATTTTCATTTCATTTATAATGTATAGGTTTTTAGCTTTTGGTTTTAAACAAAAAGTTATGCCACATAATTTGCATGGTATTTCAAATTAAAACGCATCATCGTCTTTCAGTTTCATTTCACAGACCCAAAATCATTGTCATCAGTGCCATCCAGTGGTGAAAAGAAGGTAAAACCACTGGAAGTAGAGTACCTGTTAGATGGTTTGAATTTTGAACATTGTATGTGGTTCAGGAGAGGTAACCCTGGATTTTTGCAATTTTTTTTTTACTGTGTAATGTAATACAAAAAATATATTTGTATAAAAAAGAAAAAAAATCGTAATGCTCACAATCATAGGGAGCTCAGTGACTTTGAAGAGTAGCATGTTATAAGACAACTTTCAAACAGCCTTCCTAAGAGACAGAGAAATAGAGACTGATCCCCAGGTGTTCGGAAGCTATGCAAGGTTCAGGTCAGGCCAGGGAGTTTCTGGAGAGCACAGTGCAAGCAGGAGATGTGGAAGGGGTCAGTGAGCAAGACTGGCAGGTAAGAAGAGACACACTGAGGGTTTTGTGAAGGTCTGTGATGTGTTTTTGTACCAAAGAAGGAGGTTATCTCTACTAAAGCAGGTGTTGCCCCTATCCGAGTCCATAGCCAAGAGCACTTTAGAATTCCAGCAGACACGAGAGCCCAACTGTCATCTTTGATAAGCAGGTGTCACCACGCTCAATATGGTTCTTGTTCTGTACCACAACTCAATGTTTCCTTTACTTTCAAAGTAATATTAACCTTCTTCCTGTGTTAGCTTTCTGTTATTGTCTCTTATGGACCCATATATTAAATCAGTTGTAAAATACACTAAAAACAATATAAAGTCGTCCAATTTGTTTCTTTCTTAGATAAGACTTCCTTATCCATAAAAATTATGTTTATTGTATTTTTGGTGTGGCATCTGGGCTTTTTAAGCAGTATACTCTTCGATTTCATTTAAAAAAAAAATGGTATCTCAATCCTGGATAGGAGAGTTTCCAGATCAGCTCCAGAGCAATTATGAGATAAGTAAACCTTTTCAAAATGAGCAAAAAATCTTCCAATGGTCAAACAAAAAAATATTAGAGTCTCAAGAGAGGAATTGTTATGATGCAAGCATTGAACAAACAAGTAAATAATATCGGGAAAAAATGCTTGGGAGTTAAACTAGGTAACTGTATGCTTGCTAATGTTCTATTCTGACTGTATCCATCATAGCATCACAGCACAGTGTTCTCTGACGTACTTAGAGAGATCAAAAATAGTATGACTGAGGCCAGACATCTTCAGTCCCAAACAAATAAGGACAGCGTTTTCATACATGGCTTTGTAAATACTTCCCAAAGCTAGATACTTTTATAGTATATAAGCTATTCTCTAACCAATTTATTATGATTTAATATATTAGAACTTTTTTTTATGAGAAGCAGAAGTAGGGCAATTGTCTTTTCAGAAGTGGGTTAATGTTTACAATGACCCAGACATTTGAGTAAAATCTGAGGGTCATTGGCCAGACTGGCATGGCAAGCCATCACCAACCGCTTTCCATAATCTACTGAAAGCATGCTGTTTGGTGCCTAATATACTTAAGGACATGTATAACACATATTGGAATGTACCTAAATTTTACTATAGTAATAAAAATGCAATTTGAATCTTTTTATTAAAGAATTGTAAAATTGTTCATTTTATTAAACTAAACAATACTTTTTTCTTCAAATAAAATGTTAAAATATCTCTATAATTCTCATAAATTCCACTAAAGTGCTTGAATTTTCAGACAGTCAAGGCCTTTACACACCTCTGCGTTTACTGCATCAGCATCTATGCGTCATCAGCTCCTTGCTTCTTTCTCTTGCTTTTAAAAATGAAAGCACAGATCCTATCCTGAACACTAGATGGAGCTTTAATGAACTGTTATTCTCTCCATGCCAAACGGTGGCGCAGAAACAAATCACATTGTGTGAACTGAAGTGCATTTATGGAGAAAGGGAAGATCGCTTATCTGTAAAAAATAGACAAACTTTTAGTTTTCTGGAAAACAAACCACTTCTTATTAAAGCTGGTTTCAGACGCACGATTTTAAGTTTATTCCTAGAATCGCATGCAAATCAGGGTTCGTGCACACGTGTGACAATTGCACAGATTGAAATACCAAAGACTCGCTCTGCGAGAGTCACAGGCTAGCAAAGTGCTTCTCAAATAACTGTGTCTGTCGCCGAGTCATAATCTTGCAGTGTGTTCTGACTAAAATAAATAATAAATAAAATAATTTATATTTTATATTATATGCAGGCAATGAGAGCCACATCCAGAGGACAACGAGAAGTTGCAGAGGAATAGGATACATAGGATAGGCATAGACAGCAATATAAATAATGGTTTTGGTTCAAAAGGGTTTCTTTTCGGTTTATTTGGAATAAACCCAATAAATGAATTAAAAACTTGTGTGCTGCCATTTTGATCATAATACTAGTCTTGCGCATCAATTTGGCACACGTGACCGCTGTTTTCAAATCTTTTTCACAAAGGTTTGGTTGTGAGACACAGTTTGAGAACATGGACAAAGTTCTCTGCGAATCCTCTGCTGTTGAAAACGATTCGGTAACGGTTGGGAAATGCAGCTTATAGTTTTCCCTAAAAGGAGCAGTAACTCACTTACAAATTCGGTCATTTCAGTCAGATAAAATAATTATATAAATAGTCTCTGAAATTAGGACCTTCATGTTAAATGCACTGCGATGGACTGGCGACCTGTCCAGGGTGTACCCCCGCCTCTCGCCCAATGTGAGCTGGAGATAGGCACCGGCAGACCCCCGCAAACCTGTCCAGGGTGTACCCCCGCCTCTCGCCCAATGTGAGCTGGAGATAGGCACCGGCAGACCCCCGCAAACCCTAAAGGGAATAAGTGGGTTGGAAAATGGATGGATGGATGGATGTTGAATGCAGAGTACACTTTCTGCTCCATAATAGCTCAAACCAAATGCCCAATAGCAAAGAGAGGAACTCTGTTAATTATGGGGCTCTCTGTTTAATTAACTGTGCAATAGAGATCACTGTCAAGGCCATTGATGATAACAGCTCTCAGTCATTTGAAATTTATATAAATTCATTTAAAAAGCCAACACCTGAGCAGACTTTCAAATGTAGCCTCAGGGATAAACCCATTTTATCTCTTTTGATTTATCCCCTTTGTTTTGAAGACAACATCTCTCATACAAATTCTCATTCTCTGGAAACTAATAAAAAATATGCTGCCAACAATGTGCAACAGTCTATAACTGTATCATTAACATCTCCATTGACATCCATAAAATAAAAACTCCACCTTTATTGCCTGTTGACTCCATGAGGATTCCGATATGACATCTAGCAAAACTTGAACTATCCTCTTTAATGCATCCATTTGATGATTACATTGAAGCTATAGAGAGATTTTCTGTGCATTCAGTTGTATTTTTATGTTTCCATGGATACAAGGGATAGATGGTTAAAAAGCAATTACATGGGAGGAGAATGGAATCCACCGTTTTGTCCAGATTTCATAACAGTTGCAATAGCACTGGCCGCCCTGCTAATGTGAAACTCCTGAATGATTCTTGCAGGACAATCTAGAATCTCAGGTGCAATACAAAGCTCTATTAATATTTCCCCTTTTAAACCAAATACAATATGTCTGTTTGATGCGTTTCTGATAGATAGATAGATAGATAGATAGATAGATAGATAGATAGATAGATAGATAGATAGATAGATAGATAGATAAAGATGGATAGGGATGGGATGGATGGATGGATGGATGGATGGATGGATGGATGGATGGATGGATAGATAGATAGATAGATAGATAGATAGATAGATAGATAGATAGATAGATAGATAGATAGATAGATAGATAGATAGATAGATAGATAAATAGATAGATAGATAGATAGATAGATAGATAGATAGATAGATAGATAGATAGATAGATAGATAGATAGATAGATAGATAGATAGATAGATAGATAGATAGATAGATAGATAGATAGATAGATAGATAGATAGATAGATAGATAGAAACAGAGAACACACAAATTATCAGAAAATAATCACCCTGAGTATCACTCCCAGGAAAAATTTCTTTTTTTTACACACTTGACAGACAGTTTTGTCAATAGTGAATTACATTTAACCTTCTTCTTTTTACCTTTCTGTCATCATCTCTTATGTTAACAGGTCATGTACTAAATCAGCTATAAAATATATTTTTTGCTGTGGACCTCTTGTCAGTATACTCATCAATTAGTATATCTCAAATTAATCAATTCACTTTGTGTGTCACTTATTTTTCTGTAGGTACAGCGGTACCCAGAGATACGAATGCTTCGAGTTACGAAATGTTCGAGATACGAAAGGTCTCGCTGGGAAATGTTTTGCTTCGAGTACATAATACATGTTTTGCTTGTGTGTTATTCTGTTTTATTATCAAAATACTATGTAGATTTGAAGATTGAAGAAATGTTACTCGATTTTCCATTTTTTATTAACTTATACTGTTGTTTCTGAGAGCCATTGCACGGTTTAGGCGCTTTACATGTAAAACTTGCTTCGAGATACGACATGTTCGAGATATGAAAGCCACCATGGAACGGATTAATTTCGTATCTCGGGGTACCACTGTATAGTGGAAAACAGGCTAAATGAGAATCCACAATTAGGAAAGAAGATGAAAATGCACTTATAATTTCAGTGTTGGCTTTAATATTTGCTTTATAATAGTAAAAACTAACACTAACACAAAGGTTATAATTCCAACCAGAGCATTTTGTAACTTTGTGACAAGGATTTTATCATTTATTTTACTGTCACAGTCAAAAAGCCTTAATTTAATAAACTAATTTATGTAAATCTTTTAAGCATTCTCAAAAAAAAGAAAGGTAATGATCATTTTCCATTTCCACTTGCTTTCCCTGGGGTTCAAACCCATGATCTTTGTGTTGCTAGCACAATAATGACATAGCATCAAGACTCACAGTAGACTTTCACTGAATATTACCAAACCCAGTGACGTGTCTTAGGGAAGGCAGTATGGGGAGAAAAAGCAAAAATAAATTAAATTATTATATTTACTGAATAATGTGTACTTAACAGTTATTTTCCATTTAAATTCACCATTAAATTGCATTAAATTATCTCAATCTGCATGTCAGTATTAAAATGTTCAACCACCCGTACTATATGAGATGAGTTTAAATAGTTTAGCTGATGTGTAAGATGTTTGTAACCTGTTACAAGACGCCTGCGGAGAAAAAACAATCAGGTGAAGCACTTAGCTCTCCTGCCTCAAGCTAGGGGGCAGTGAAGATCCAAAGAGATTACGGACACCACAGCTGAAAAATAATAGAATTAGTTAAGAGCACCTGTCCAGTTAATCTTTCATGATGTTTAACCTTCATAATGGCAGATTACCTATCTAAACTTAAGAAATTTTCCAAAATGAAGTTTCAATCAAAGCAGGAGATAATTATTAAAGAGGACGCTGGAGTTAGAGAGATTAAACAAGTTATCAATTACTTTCTTCAGAAGGAGTGGCGCATGTTTATTTATAAGTAAAGTAATTTGATGATAATGTTTATATGCAACAGTTTGTATAGGGGAAGAATAACTATTTTTTTTTTTTCAACATAGATATTTATAATTTTTTTCAAATTGGAATGGGTGAAATGAATTGGAATTATAGTATGGCTTGTGCCAAGGTAATAAGACTGAACACTTCTGAACTGATGTGAGTGTGCTCACAAAGGTTAAAGCTTGCCAAGCCTTTGCCGCTTAGATGCACCAAATCAATTTATCTGTACAATAAGCAAACAGGTTTACATCCCATGTATTGTTGTATGACTTGTAATTTGAGTAACATCGAATTGAACAAACTGCCTCATGCATATATGTCCTAAATGCATTTTTAGACCAGTATTGAATATTGTACATATTCATGCAATAATGAAAACCAACAATGATACTGTGCTTAACGCACAAAAAAATAAGATCTATCTTGCATTGAGCTTCAGTTGAAGCACATGGCATTTAGCAATGAAATAAGCAACAACTGTAATCTTTTCTACCTCTTCCTCGTAAACATTTACACTAACTCTGATGCCAAACCTCTTAAATACCTCCTTCACACCTCAACAACCCAACTATGAAAGTTTAACCACGTGTGCAAGCCTTTGGGGGGATAGAAGAATTCTATCCTAATTAATTCCTCTGCCCTATGTTACCCACAGACTATTCGTAATCCAGAAGGGAACATCTTTATTGATCTCCGGAACGCCTGAGTAGACTCCCAATGCTTATCTCAGCATAAAAAGCATCTCTTGTGACGAACAACGATTTAATTAGATGACAATCACTGTTAACAATGCACTGCCGGCATCACAGAATTTGCACATTGGCACTGGCAGTGATAAATTTTAGCTGCTCGGACAGGGACAATTCGCTGAATTAACTCTATATGAGATGGAATATCAGAGAAGCACGGCAGGTATTATTAACTAGAAAGAGAACACACAACTGCTCTCCAAACGCAATCTGTCAAAGCCAGAGGAGCAATTAGAGTTAAACCATCCGTAGAGAACAGACTAAGTTATCTAGTCTAAAAGCAAGCAGCAAATGATGATGGGATATTTCTCTGATTTAAAGATGAAGAAGAAGATGAGGAAATATATTTACTTGTCTTCAATATATTAATTTTCTTCCACTAGGGGGCAGTGCATATGGTTCTCAGTTTTGTTTTCACAAAATCCCAGGACCAATATTTTTTTATTGTTTTTTATTTAGCATTTTTTTTTTTTTTTTTTTGCTCACTTTAGGCAATGGTTACTTCAAAAAAGTTAAACCCTATTATTTTATGGCCATGGAGAATTGTAATATCCAAAAGTATGTTTTAGACAACTACCTAACAATCTAAATGTTATTAAAAAACAAAACTGTTACAGGATCATGTTTTTTTACATATGGTATAGCCTATTTCATGTAAATGTTCCTAACTATAAATTATTATAACATTATATTGAAAAAAAAATTCCACAATACTATTTGAGAAAAAAAAATTGTATAATATTCTAAACTAATAAACAAATTAGCAAACTATTCTTTGTCTCTGAAACATATGAAAATAAATAAATAAATACAAGGTTCATACAAGGACTTTAAAAAATACATTTATAGCTTGATAAAAAGAATACAAGCATTGAACAAATAAATAATACTGAAAAAATTACCCAGTAATATTTGGGGGGGAAAAAATATTCCTTACAAATAAATCAATTTACTCTTCTATAAACTTAGTCGGTAAAATAAAATAAAAACACAAATAAACAAAAGGACTTAAAAAAAAAACAAAATTTTATGTTTGTATCTTGATTTAAAAAAAATTAACAAAGAAACAAATAGTATTGAAAATATACAATGTTCCAAACAATGTTCCAAAAAATAAACAAGCAATCTCTTCCATGAATCTCTGAAATTAAGTACACAAATAAACAAAAACATATACAAATTTACATTTATAGCTTGACAAAAATACAAGCAATTAACAAACAAATAAAAAATGTTGAAATAAATGACCCAATTGTATTTGGGGAAAAATCTGCATAATGTTCCAAACAAACAAAAATAATTAAATAAGAAAACTTTTCTATGAACATAGTCTCTGAAATTGTCAAAATTCCATCCGATTGTAATTAGCTCATTGTTCATCTGTAAACGATGAGCTATTTTGAAAAAAGCTTTCCCAAGTGACTCATACTCCGACCACACACAGAAATCTCCACCCCCAATGCCAAGCACTAAACATGGCACTTTCAAAAGAAACTGTTGAGCCAAGGTACAGTATTTTTTGGAAAGCATGGCATAGGTGAAGGCCAAAGGCTAATGGCAATGAGAGATTTGTCAGTCATCATAACATTTAATAATCCCTGGCTCTCCATTTTCTGCTGTTTGTTTATATTAACCTCTGTTTGAACCCACTTTAGAGGCAGCCTCTGTGCCAGAAAGTTCACTGAACATTCAGCATGGAAGCGGAGAACATGTCATCTCGAATCTATTAGCCCACAGGGGAGGCTGTAGTGCTCTACTCATAAACACACACGCACAACTCGCATCCACTCTAGGTAAGCTTCAGACCCTCACATTCTGTGTACTGATGGCGCCTGTAACTGAGATTATTGCATTCAGTGACCTGGTTCTGACCTCTTTTTTTCACTCATGCTGAATAATCCTATCAAACAATCCAGTACGTCGAACTGCAACTATGTTTTATTGCGTTCACAACAGTATCATCATTGGGAATGGGTTTTGCAATCACTGCATTTAGCTCAATAATATACTGACAAATGTTCAAATGTAAGGAGGTTGATGCTGGAATTAGATTTTAGAGATGTAAACCTGCTTGTAACAGCTATGTGTCTGTTCAGAACGCACTTGCCTGTAGGTATGCAAACTGACCATTGGGTGGTGACGGAGAGAACCCGTCTTGTTTGAAGACAGCATTAGAGTTGAGGTGACAAAAATAACACAGCCTTCTGTGAAGAGGGTGGGGGTTGGGTGGTAATTACTGTAGCACCTGGACTATAAAGACAAGTAATCCATTTAGTCTATGCCACATTTAAACGTTAACATGGTTAACATTATATAACACAGTAGAGGAAATAGCATCACTGATTTTTAGGCAAAGTCCTTTGAAAAACGGAATACACAAATGTAATGTTTAATCCTTTGACATGTCGGCGTGTTGGTTAAAATATAAGAATCACAAGGGACTTGTAATGTTTGGCTATTGTCGGAATCGATGTGCCCGGAAGAGACACATCCAAGAACCAATCAGACTTCCATCAACCAATCAGAGCACATTTCCCCAGCAGCCGTCACTTGTAAAACGTCAGACGTACAGATCACTTCACCTGACTCCCCATCTTGGACAGCTCTCAGCTCCGGTGTCAATTCGGGGTATCTCCGTCATCATCCGGATTCCACTCACCTGTGACTTACCTCCAATCCTTTCATTGGACCACACCCTTACTCCAGCGGCGATCACCAGACTTGAGAGAGGCTGAGTTTTGTTCCAGTTTAAAGCACATTATTACTCTGTACTTCTGCTTATTGTGTAGCTGTACAGCATAGACATTTATAGTGTAGCTGTACAGCCTAATCACATCTCAGAGGTATCTATTGATGTTTTATCAATGTTAAATGTTAAATCTTTACCTTTTTAATATCAAAGCAAGTAATCACATAAAATCTTTAATCACTTTAATCAACTGTTGTGTACCTTGTGTTGTAAACAGACACATAAAAGTAAACCTTTAGTCAGCTCTTTGAAACTTTTTGCAACTGTACATCACATTGTTGAATTTGGCTTTAGATTCATCATGGATTTTGTGATGGGTTTGTGAAAAAGGAACTGACCAATACAAACGCCTGTAATTTAGGCAAAGCTGTATTTATTTTTTAAAATATTTTCATGCAAATTAATCTAATGATTTAATTGTGATTTCAAGAAAATTCTGGAATTATCAAAAGATATAAAACATTGGCGTAATTTTACTGAGAGAACCAATGAGTAGAATTTGTTTAGAATAGCATGCGTGTTTTACTGCCAAAACTATTATTTGGAGTATTGGATTAATTATGGCATAATTTTTAACACAATACTTAACAACAAGCTAGATATTAAACAAAAAAAACAAAAAAACATTTTACAAACAAATAAACATTGAAGTATTATTTACTTTCAAAATTAATAATTGATTATCCAAATTTGGAACACCAGTATTGACTGATTTTTCAAAGCCAACGGTTTAGTCAAATGTTACTAAATCTTGTGAATTGTCAATACCCTTTTGGAAGCAGGTGTATGTAGTTTAGTTTAATACAAATATAATGACATCCATTTGATATTGTCATGTTTCCTTACAGAGAATGGTAAGTTGATAAGAACAAATCAGGATTTAAATGCAGACATTCAATAAAGACTACTCTTCTCTCAGTGATGAGGGAAATCAAATGATGCAGACTCAAATTGTAAGGATTTTTCTCCTGCTGGACCTTTCTGCAGGCTTTGACCATGTCAACCATAAGAGCCTGCTGTCCACACTCACATCAAAACACTTCCCTGGAAAGGTTTGTGTCTAATCTCTGGGGGAGTTTGCTGGGGGGGTTACAGTGTCCAAGAATATAACCATGTCCACATGTACCCTGATTTTTTTTTTTTTTAACTGCGTCCACACGTGTAAGTTAAAAAAACTCAAACAACCCTGAAAGGCTGTAATGCTCTACCAAACCAACATGTGGCAGCTGATTCGAGGCATTTTAAAAATGATTTTTTTAACACTCAGTGAGGAAAAACACAAGCACCTCTGTTCAGTGATCAAATAGGAAGCATGTGCGTGTAATCTTGTCACAGTAGCAGAATAAACTGCAAGATAGTCCTCCCTTTAGCCACAATTTACTCAGAGCATGATGAGAACAATAAACTCCACCCCCCCCGGACACAAACTACCTCCAGTCATCCTGTATACACAGGCTTGGAGTGCAGAGCGTTTCAAATACTATTTACCATGGCCAGCGTGTTCAAAAATGTGAGGTTACAAGAAAACTGTGCTGCGGTTACATGTATACGGACAGCGTAGCCGCAGAGAAAAATACAGATTTAATTTATTTCAATATTTTACTAGTTTTGCAAAAATAAAAAATAAAAAAAAATTGCAACCATGAAAAAAACATTTACATGCATACATCCAGAGCTTTAAAATCAAAAATATATTTTTTTATTATTACATTCTGTCAACACAACAGAGTGATCATAAAATGCTGAAATCCTACCTCACTATATGTGAACTTGCTGAGTTTCAGATGTCCTATAAAGCGTTTTATTGGATGGTAGAGCTGCCTGAACTCTGAGTGCCCTGAACTCAAAAAGATATCTCGGGTGAGATTTTATCCAAGTGTGAATGTGCAATATTTATTACAAGCATGAATTATTTAGCATGTGACTGTCACACAGCCAGATGTTACAGTGTGAAATGCATCACCAACTTTCAGAAAAGAAAGCAAAAGGTAAAATTAACCTTTATGTTATGATATGATATATAAATTCCTCACTAAAGTGATTCTACAAATATGTTTGACAACCATTGCTCTGATCTTTAAATTCACTCTTTGGAGTCACACAGTCGCTGCATCTATAGTTTTATTTAGTCTTTATATCACACAGGAAAATCAATATGAAGCAGGAACCAGTTCCATTGCTAAATATCTGGAGTGTTGAGTATGGCTATACAATCATTTTGATCCATTAATAATATATACAGAGCAAAAGGTGTACAATCCCAATCTGGGTACTAAATGATTATGAGTTGATTTTAACACAGAGAGAGTTAATGGAACACTTTTCAGAGAAAAGTAGTGCTCTTAAGTGGTTTAAGTTGATTAAGTTCACTCCATTCTGAAATGCAATACATATATTTATTACTATCTTTAGTCATCATCCATTTGGAGTTTACATCATTTATCTACTTGAGACTCGAAACAGGAACTCTCATTTACGTTTTTACTACACTCACCAGCCACTTTATTAGGTACACCTGCTCATTAGCACAAATTTATAAACAGCCAATCACAAGGCAGCAACTCAATGCATTTAGACATGTTGACATGGTCAAGACGATCAGCTGAGCATCAAAATTGGGAAGAAAGGTGATTTAAATGTGACAGTGTTGTTACTACAAAATAGGTGGGTTTAAGTACTTCAAAAACTGCTGATATACCTGTATTTTCACCCACAATCATCTCTGGGGTTTACAGAAAAAGAGAAAATATCCAGTAAGCAGCAGTTCTCTCTACCCGCTTCGGTCTGCTGTCCTGTCTGTTATATTTAAATCCAAAATGCTACAAAAAATAATCTTTAGATGGATGTGCAGGTGAATCTGCTGCAACTGCATTTTGCAATCATATAATCTTTGCCATGAAGGTTTAAGGCAGTTTTGAAGGCAAAAGCGGGTCCACCTAATAAAGGTGTGCCTAATAAACTGGCCGGTGATTGTATTTCGGATGTGTGGACCTATACAAAACAACAAAAATTGTTGCTACCAACTCTATATTTTTTTTTTTTCATAAAGTGGATAATCCACTGTGCTACTTTTTGCTCTGGCAGTTTTACAAACCTTCTTCAACAAGTCACTTTGAATTACCGTAATATCAGGAATTCTTCTCATTATGGAAGATGCTCTTCCACTTTCTTAGTGTAGTTGATTATCTCTTTTGTTCACCTAAAAATCAATAATTATTGCTATATTTTCACTCCTTTGAATTTTTTGTTTTCAAACCATGTTAACTTTAGACTGGGAACCATTAAAACATAAGAAAACCAGTTGAGTCATATTTCTCAAACTCACAAGCTCACACATAGAATTATCCCAGTATAGCAGGTCATTTGGCAAGTGTTGTAAGTGTACTAGACACGCTGACCAGACAAGGACTTGGAGTCTCTATCCTAAAGAAAACACCATCATATTTAAACTGCACAATGACCGCTGAATGAGGAGCTAATCCAACAAACAATTAAAAATCTGTCAGTCCAACAAGCTGAAGGGGACACAACGACTAGCTTTTAAAGACACTATATAAACAAAGGGTCCAATAGAGTGTGTATGTAGAGCCTCATTACACTCAGGCTTTTATCCCCTCTTATTTACCTTGGTGTCATTTAATTTGTCCACACTCAAGTGTTATATGAAAAGCCTGTTGGCACCATTCAGTGGCTTACCAGAAAGCAACCGTCTGAGCAAACTTAGTAAACATCAAATCCATCCCCCTACTGGAAGCTTGGGGTTTGAGGCGATAAGAAAATGAGCAGCAAACACCAGGTCTCAAACATCCCTTCGCCTTTGCTTTGTTTGGACTGACTTTTCAATCCAAAGCTTTGTTTGCTTTCAAGGGCTTAAAAAGGAAGCAAGTGTAGATCTCGAAACAAGGACGCAGGGTCAAAAAGTTGTGTTTCTAACACTAGAAAAGCAGCTGATGCCTGAACCCTCCATTCTCCTCTGAGAGGTTAAGTGAAGTCATCGAAGGTTTATCTGCCTTCATATTGCTCCCTGTCGCCATCAATAAAATGCAACAATGTGTGTTCAAAAGTCAGCTTATAAAAGTTTCAGAAAACTCAGAGAGCTTAAGTGATCCTCCCCCGGCTCTGCAAAAGCCCTGGAGCTTCCAGGATGTCTGCTTATATTAATTTCATGGAGTTTAAAAGGTCAGCAAACTCATTTGGAGCTTCTTATTAATTTATGGAGCCACGATCCCCCTGTTCAGAAGTGCTCTAAGCTAGAGGCCTTCAGATGCTGAAATTTACATGGAATATTATATTTTTAAGTGTGTGAAATAATATAGTACCCTTGCTCAAGGAGTCAGATTAAGTCTAAGCAATGCACTCAGAGACAACCATCCATCGCATTTAATAAAAGGCAGGTGTGGAAACCTGTGTTACTGTGTTATTCAGAGTCTTCAGATCATTGCCTTCTCTAGGATCTAGAATCTAAAAGTGAGAAAAATCAATTTCCATTTCCAAATTGGAGAAGACAGCGAAACAGAGTTAATTTGCTGCATGCTACTGAAGAAAAGAGAGAGAGAGGGAGAGAGAGAGAGAGAGAGAGAATAAAAAAATAAGTAATCTTGTGAATAAAGTATTTATAATTTTGGTAGGACAGCATTCTCATTGAATGTCTAAAAAGATCAATTTGGTCACATTTAATCTGTGATAATTTACCTTTATATGTGTATTTCTCTCTTTAACAGCTTAGGTGCAATTATTATTATTCAAGGATGGAAGGAAGGGTCAATTAATTAGTTAAAAATTGTAGTCAACCATTTTTGTCTTTCAATCAAAGAAAGAAAGAAAAAGAGGAAGGATTGAAGGAAGGAATTAAAGGAGGAAAGGTAGGTAAGAAAGAAAATAGGTGGAAGGAAGGATCAGAAGAAAGGAAGAAAAGAATGAAGGAAGGATCGGAGGGAAAGAAGACAGGAAGAAAAGAAGTGACAAAAAAAGTAAGGGTGAATCAAACAGTTAATATTGTAGTCAACCATTTATTTCTTTTTATCAAAGAGAGAGGAAGGAAGGAAGAGACGATAAATGAATAAATAGACTTGGTCTACAGCATTTTCTGTTGTATGCATCATTTGTTATTAAATGCATTAAATCGATGTATAATGGAAACTTTACTTGTTCTAGTATGTACTATTTTTAAAACAAAATGAACAAAATGTAAAAGCTGGCTATAAAGATCTGTTAATTCCAGTTATTTTTCAGGAAACACTGTAATTGTATTATTGTCTAAATGTTTTCACATCAAACTGAAAGTTTTTTTTAACTTTCCTTCATCTCGTTGCATTGGCGTTCTTTGCCAGAGCATCAAACTACATTTCCCATGTCTCAGATCCCGATTCAGCCAATCAGGAGCTTTCCAGGTATTTCCAAAGCAATGTCTTGTGAACTGTATACTGTGTGTTGCTAATAAATGCTGCATTGTCATGAAAAGACTGTATATATTTAATGTAGTAGAAGGAATCTCATTGTCTTGCAGCTTTTCTAGCAAGAGTTCAGCTCCATCCATCTGAGACTTTATTTAGTTGTGCTGTTCTGTCTGGCTTCTTACTGAACTGAAATCAGTCTGCTGGCCTCCCCGGGGATGACACTAATGTCACATCCCAGTTTGCCTTCCATATTTCACATACAGGCCTCTACCTATTAAGGATGACTACTTACCATGGAAAAGGTGTGTCCTTCACATCTGCAACCTTCACAGTTTTTCCTGAAAAGAGATGATAGTTCACATACAGTACTGTGTTGTACTAGACAAAATTGTGAGGGAGAGCCCAAATGTCAGTGCAGAAACACAAGCATAAATGCAAAGCTCAAACATGAAGGATGGAAGATTTTATACAAGTTGGTTTCTTGAAAAGTTGGAAAAATCATTAGTTTTATTCAATATTTTTATATTTTTCACCAATATTTTGTGTGTAAAAGAAACAAAATTGGTAGCATGGTGGCCTTTCAGCGAGAAGGTTGCTGGTACGAGGCTTGCCAGATAAACTGGTGACCTGTCCAGTGGGTACCCGTGTCCAAGGTGTGCTGGAGGTGCACCAGAGCCCCTGTGACCATGAAAGGGAACAAGAAAATGAATGAAAGAAAGATACAACTACATATTGGTTAGGTTAATAGTTTAACTTAAAAGAAATTAGAGAATAATTGTGTACAGTGAGGGAATTGATCAGGTCATTAATTAATTTGCAGGTCAATTTCAGTAGTATGAAACAAAATAGCATTTTTATTATTATTTTTTGCCATTGAACATTTAAATGTCAGCTGTGCTGTGAAGTCCATGCCACTGATGTTGATGGACAATGCAGAATGACAGTGACCTTAAACACATGACTAAGGCAACAAAAGGAATCCTCAAAGAAGAAGCAAATTAAAGTTTTGCGAGTATTCCCTCGGAAAGGGGCCTGGGGTGAAAGGTGCACTTGGGAGAGACTGAATATATGAGCTTTTTCAACTCCATTGTTGATGGTTGATATTGTGTTTTGTAGCTATTATAGGGAGCTCTTCTCGAACCCGCCATTAAGCGGCGCAAATGTGCATATGCAATTCCTGTTAAGGATGGACGCTCCACCTCGAGTCTGGCTCACATATGCCCCTCTCACATGCAGCAAGTTATTACAACTATAACAGCCTGTAATTATAACAAGAATTTGAGAACTGATCGTTGTCAGCATAAATTATCTTTCTCAGAACCTGATACAGCGGTAATTCATCTTTTTATAACTATATTATAAATTATTATATCATGTCAATCACACAGCCCTGTCTTGTTTGTTAGGGGGAAATGAGCAATTGTGAACCACACAAAAACAAACTTGAACCCAAAAAAAACTTTGTTCACTGTACAGATAACGTTGAAAAATCATTAATACCATTTGTGTAAATAACAGAATTCCTGAGGAAATAATTTATAAAGTTCAGCGTTATCCAATAGACTTGCATTGGCCAGAAATCATTCGTCACAGTTTAGCTTCATTCCGCCGGACATGTGAAACCCACTTGATGCTTAAGGATCACTAAATAGTAGTGCCTGTGTTCAATGCTGAATACTCATTTTAAAAATGCATGAAACGACTGCCACCTGTTGGTTTGGTATATTCTTCTCAATTTTTTCAGAAGTTTCCAAGTTTTTTTTTTTTGCACATATATAAAGAAAACCTGTGAACATGCTGAACATGTCGAGATCTCTTATTTAGATGTTAAAATAGTATTTCATAAAATGCTGCTAATCGTCCTAATACTATGGATGTTCTTTTTGATAAATGGTATGGAGTCTAATAAACTGTTTCAACAAGGCTAGAGACAGCAGCGAATCTAACCCATCTATATTCCACAGTTAACAAAAAGACAAGGAGTGCATGATTAATGATCTCACCTCTCTTTATTTCTCTTGAACCATACAGAAGAACAGCTCCACCTTGACCGCTCTATTAAATGGAAGAGCCAAAGTTATCAATTGAGAGGGAAGTCAGCCTTTTCGCAGAGCCATGCCTCCTCTCTGCCCTAATGGCTTTCAATACACAGCAAAGCCAGTGAAAGAGATGTTGCGTCTACATTTTTGACTGATTATGCATTTTTTTCTTCTTTCCCTCTCTCTCTCTCCTTAAGCTATTCATAGAAGATAGATTCATCATTCCAATTTGTCAAGCTAGCGAAGTTTTCAATTAATTATGTTGCGGGAGAAGAGACACTGTGTGTATTAGGGCTCCCTGTCAGGACTCGTCTGAGGCCCCATTTACAGGACTCAAAATAAAGAGGTATCAGAGGTGCTTGGGCGCAGCAGTAATTAATTTGATGAATGCCTTAGCGGCGCAAATAGTGGCAGCCGTGTGTCTCTTCATCAGCCGGCTTTGCAGCAGTCACCCTGCTCAGTGCTAATTTGAGAGGGGCCGTCTCATTCATGTAGTGTACGTCCTCACAAGCGGCCTATCCTTCACTTCATGGCTGCATGTGGGGGCCTTATGTTTCCTGTCAGCTTTGTCCTTGGTGCCAAGCAACTTGCTCCACTTAATGCCCAGTTCTTTGACTTTGTGGCCTGAACTGGGTAATCGGGAGCCACTGGATTTATGAGGCCTGGGGGTGCTGCGTCCTTTGCCGACTCTCTCCGGTGTTCTCCCCAAAGACAGATTAGCGAGACGCGTGCTCTCAGTTTGGCAGGTCGAAGCAATGAGCAGGGCGGACCTGTGCACTTCAGTGTCAGAGATGCAGTAGTGTCGAAATGCAGCAAGCATCTTTAACACAGCACTGATGAAGAAATATAGTTCTGTTTGGGGTGAGGAACGATGGAGTCTGTAGTTGTAGTTGTAAGAAAAGAATAGTGCGTCTGTTCTCAAATGATTGATCATGTTAATATGGTTAGGCAAAAGCCAGGTGGAGGAATGTACAGCATCAATGTCAACAAATCCTCATAGTGGAATAATTGGGCTTGTGGCAAATAATTCAGGTTCAGATCTTCACATGTGGGGGAACCTCATTATAAATCAGGTCAGGCTCTGATGCAACACCATAAATCAAAGACAGACATGGCTCAAAACAATTAGATAATTACCAAAGCTCCGTGTCAGCGATGTTTTAGTCAACCACTTTGGAGGTACAGAAGCGAGGTGGTAAAAATGCTCCATAAACTCCAGCATAATTAGTCTGGAGCAAATGGGAGAGAGGGGCAAGGAGAAAGAGAGGTGAGATGAGAGTCACACAGGGAGTTCCTATTGGCTTCTCAGATTCACAATTGAAATCATGTTGCTTAATGCTTCAGAAATAATGGCATTCAGAATCAGAACAAGTGTGCTACATTTTATATTTTAGAGTTGATCCATGTTTAGCTCAAATGATACTCAAAGTATGTATGGCACAAGAAATTGATTATGATTATCATCTACCAAAATATCTATATGAATACCATCCATTCATCTATCGATGTCTTTATACTATATGGCCCAAAGTATTCACTCCTCTGCTTTTGAACCAAGTGTACACGACACAGCCAAAGGAGCACAACAGAAATAAGCCAGTCCTTCCCCAACTAAGTCAATAGCACTTTTTCTGTCATTTTGAAATGATTTCCTTCAAAATACACAAAAGCTAATCTACTCACACATGCACACACCCGTGCCCCACTCACACACACCCCCTCTTACGTAACACTAAAGCATATGTAAATGCAAGCAGGCCGAACTTAACTAAATTGTACTGTTCAATGAGGCAAGCAATGACAACTCTCTCAGACCAATAACTGCTCACGTATGTCATACTTGCTCAGCCAATCAAGAGAATAGTATCAGTCCAGAGAGATGGTGTCGGTTCTAGAACCTTCTTGAAGCAAGTTCCAGAAATGGTGTCGGTAACACAACCAAAACGCAGCAGAAAAGTTGTTAAAAACGCACTGAACAGAACTGATTTGTACTGTGTTGTGCAGTGGAAAAGCTCCATGTATCGCATATTACACTTGAAGGTTACAGTCATTGCTTTCACTTTGTTATAAAATCTCAGACAGTTTATTTTGCAATATGTAGTTGTGTGGAAATTGTATGATTATATTAATCCATTTGATTTCCTTTCAAAATGGCCAACTTTTTATTAAAACAAGGATTTGATATTATTGATATTTTTTTCAGTTAAACACCAATCCATACTACAGTTAGAATACAAATAGATAGAGCTCAAAAAATCCCACTATACATCATGAAGGTATTTTGAAATCATAAAGAAATTGTCAGAATAACATTTGATCTTTTCCAATAGATACATCCACTAGAAAACATGTCAGAACTTTTGTGAGGGCTTTTAAGATTTTGGTGGACTTCCAGTGACCCCTAGTGCTCACATTTCTCTCGTCTCCACATTACTGTGCACCTCTTTCCCCAGAAAGCCAATTACTTCCTCATCCCAAGATTACCCCTAGTCACGGCTGCCATCCCAGATCCAGAGGCAGGGGTCCAATTGACCCCAATTGAAAGTGTCATTTTTCAGGACTGCCAAACAGCAGAGATGTTCATCCTGCTCTAGTCAGGGGTCCAAGGAGAGCAATACTTCCCTCCACCGGCTGCACAGCTTTATACCCAGCTCTTAGTGAACAAAAACACACTTATGCTGGCTAAGGTGAGGTGGCATTGAGGAGCCGGGTCCTGTGCTTGTGTGCAAGGAGCCTCTCAACAGCAGTCCAGAAATCGAGGTCACAGCACTGCAGTGAACCAAGCGGAACAGATTGTTGCTGAACCTCTAGGCTTTTGCAGACACGTGTTGATCCCAGCACAGTGTGCCCTGCTTTTTGAGTTCACCCTTTACTCTCTCTCTCTCTCTCTCTCTCTCTCTCTCTCGCTCTCTCTCTCTCTTAAATATCTTTGGTACAAGCACTGCAAACTGCCCTCCCTAGAGGCTGCAAGAAAGACCTGCCAAAGAATTATGGATGTCAGCTCTAACAGTGTTTAAAATGGTCCCTCTATTAGTGTCTATGATGCCCGTGAAAACTAAGGTCAGTGAAAGCTAAAGATGAAACACCTATGATAAATCTGAAAGAATCCAGCCCAAATATCTTGAAAAATTATGGACTGGTCAGTTTAATAAAAGTAGTTGGCGTCTTCCCAATCAGATTTCTTTCCCAGCTCAGAATGGACAAAGGCAGATTTGAGACTTTCCATTGGAGGGCTGCAGCTCCTCACCATTGACATTCACACTTACTCATGAGGCCTTTTCAAGTCACAAAACCCACAGACACTAAAGTAAACTATGCTATACTGAACAATGCTGTGCTACACTAGACTATTTAGCGAGTGGCGAGAGAGCACTTCCACTGTTCAAGGCCACGCAGGGCTTTTATTAACATTATGGCACCACCTTAAATAATTAAAAGAGTCATTCAGTGCTTCTTGGAGGTGGTGGTGAGCAAGTTCAATGACCACGCGGCTCCGGGAACTGCATAGGGATGCTCCGCGTTGCCTGATGCAGTCCAGCACCCTTTGTGGGACAGGAATACAGCTGAGTCCCATTGACTCAGTGGCCAATGTCAACACTCTAGACCTGGCCAGTGGGCACACCCTGAGCCTCTTTGACAATCCCTGGTTGCTCTCGCGGCATCCATCCGCTGCTCCTGGTGGAGGGAAATAGTCTGCTTCTCCACACACTGAGCATTTTGACTCTCTAATCAATGGCTGCTTTGCGTTTTAATACACGCAGCTTGATGACATGCAGCTGGCAAACAGGTGCAGGCCATTTAATAGCACCTGGCAATTCTGACCAGCCCCACACTCCGTCACAACTAAAATACATTACAATACAAATTACTAAAGGAAACTGAATGTTCCACTTAATGACACTAAGCTACACTGCACTAAAAAAACCATGTTAGTCAACCCTACACTAAGCTTTTCTATGCTACACAAAACTAAATAACTCTAGACTAAACTGTGCTACACTACACTTAACTACGCTATGCTGCATTCTACTTTACTACACCAAACTATGCTTCAGTACACTAAACAAAAATATGTTGCACGTAGCCAAACTATGCTCCATTAGCGTACACTTTGCTACGCTAAATTATGCTAGGCGAAGCTATGCTATGCTACACTAAATTGTGCTAAACTGTCTAAACGAAACTACGCTAGACTACACTATGTTAAGCAATGCCATGCTATGCTACATTAAACTATGCTAAACTAAACTATACTATAATCAACTAAATAAAAGTGTGCTACACTAAACTATGCTACACTACACTAAACTACACTATGTTATGCTACGATAAGCCAAGCTATGCTACACTACACTGCAATAGAAAACTACACAACTCTTAACAAAAATATGCTGCACGTAGCCAAACTATGCTCCATTAGC
The DNA here is from genome assembly GCA_007224835.1 of Danionella cerebrum. Classification (NCBI taxonomy): domain Eukaryota; kingdom Metazoa; phylum Chordata; class Actinopteri; order Cypriniformes; family Danionidae; genus Danionella; species Danionella cerebrum. The sequence goes on from SRMA01026675.1 coordinate 204,221, forward strand.
CTACACTTTGCTACGCTAAATTATGCTAGGCGACGCTATGCTATGCTACACTAAATTGTGCTAAACTGTCTAAACGAAACTACGCTAGACTACACTATGTTAAGCCATGCCATGCTATGCTACATAAACTATGCTAAACTAAACTATACTATAATCAACTAAATAAAAGTGTGCTACACTAAACTATGCTACACTACACTAAACTACACTATGTTATGCTACGATAAGCCAAGCTATGCTACACTACACTGCAATAGAAAACTACACAACTCTTAACAAAAATATGCTACACAACACAAAGCTAGGCTATGCTAGCTACAATAAATTACATCATGGCCTACTAAATAACGCTAAACTAAGCTACACTAGACTACATTAAACTAAGCAAAACTAAGCGATGCTACACTAAACTGTGCAATGCAACATTACACTACACTAAACAAAAGAAAATAAAAGAAACCTTTGTGAAAACATTTTGTACACACTGTGGCATATTCAATATGCCCCATCAAACCAGGCTGAAGTTGTCTTCAGTATCACCTTCATTTCCACCCCAGAAAAGCTTTGGCAAAAATGTTACCTCAAAAAAGCAATGTATTCATTTATAAAATTATAATATTTTCCTAACTTTTCTGGTTTACACAGTTTAATAATGTTCAAAAACAAAACAAGACTTTTTAGTCGAAACTATGTGTAAGTTTAACTTTAATATAAGATTTATTGTAAATTTGAGACACACAACCAAATCAGAATTAGGTTCAGTTACCATGATTTAGTAAATACTTACCTTATTTGACTAATTTAATTCTAATCAAGTTGCTGCTTGTTTTTGTTTAGATTTTTTTTATCATACTCTGACTGATTCAGTTCTTGGTACAAGTTTGACTTTCCTGCTTTTAATCAATCCACATTTCCAGTGTAAGCGGCATCAGCACAGCTGTCACTTTGGCTCAGGTCAGGCTTTTGTCACAGCCATAGGTTTCAAAAGTGTTTGTCTCAGTAGATCATTGTCAGTAAAACCTCTTAAAATAGATATTAAGGTCTTGACTACACAAGCCCCATCTGTCACGGTCATAGCTGTACAGTAGATCGGCAATGTTTTGAGGCACAATTGATCTTTTAATAATGTCATGACCAATGAATGACCCGCCACATCGGCTAAAATTGCCATCACCAAGAAAATAGGAACTTTCAAGATTTCTGGAACTTAGAATAGCAATCATGACATGCAAGATTGTCTTCAGTTTTCCTATTTATATCGTAAAGCTTTTTAAAAATGTTAAAAACATGACATCACTCGTGGCAATCTGTGGTTGTTGTCATTTTGCATGAGAGCTACAGTGGTGAGTTGTGAACGCTGTGACAGCAGATTGACCCGGCTGCTGTTCACTTGATTGATATTTGTGCAGACAATGATCGTTCCCAGCTTTTTCACTCTCCCTCTTGCGCTGTGTTAGTTGGTTCAGCGAGGGAATTGTGGGTAGGGGGAGGGCAGAGATGGGGGAAAATGTCACACCAGGAAAGTAAGTGAGGCGTAAAGCCCTGCATGGGCAAACGGGGGTCAGTGGCTTCTTTTTGCCCTCCCTGTGCCCTAGGTAAAATGATCTAAGTGATTCTGGAGCTCTGCCACTGAGCCACAGAGTGAGAGACACGTGCTTTGAGAGGGAGATAACGGAAGGGAGGGAGTGAAGGCAGCCAAATTCTTTTGTTCATTACAGTTCAACAGTGATATTGTATGAGAACAAGAACAAATTGATCGACAACTTTGTTTTCTTGCATAATACATAAATGAAACTTTAACACATGCAAATCAACTTTGTTGAATTTTCTGTAATAAAATTAAACAATGAATATATTTACTACTGTATGTACTATGCACAAGCTTTATGTGTAAGGTAAAAACTGGCTCAGCTTCTCTGAAATCACATCCTTCTTGTGGACTCTGTTGTTGCAAGGCTCTGTTGTTCTCTTTAGCAGTGGAAACATCCACAAACCGTGCAAACTGCTCGACATCCATTTTTTTCTATGTGTTCTGTGATTTCTTTTATGTTGTCGTCTTCTTTTTCTGTTCTTCTTCTTCTTTTCATTGGTCGTTCTCCTAGCAAAAAAAATAGATCCAATATGGCTCACTATGAATCATCAATAAAGAACTTTATATTTTCTGAGCTGTTTATTCCTCAGGACAATGTCTCCCTCTCTCAGCAAGGTGAAGGCTCTTTTAGAATACAGGCCCAAGTTGCAGCCACACATTGGCTACACTGCAAACAATGTCTGGCCTATTATTTGTGTGCTGCATTGGAAATCAGACCATGTTTACTAGACATTTCCAATATTCCAGTGCCAGATAAGTGCTAGATTTGCCAAACTTGACCCAAAATATTTTGTTATTCTGAAAACGTTCAACTCGGGAAAAAGAATTAGACAAATTCCCTTGTCTAATTTACCATTGACTTTGGTCAAAAGACCTTCTGTGGGGGCCATATCACCACTTCCAGTGCTTCTTATCCTTCTCGTTTGTGCACCTTCAAAATCCTGAACCTCCGGTTGAAATCTTTGTTGATACAATATAACTACCCATGTCCCATTGCTGTGCTCAGTTTGTCAAGGCAAGAAACTGTCTTTTTCAACCTTACTTTATGTAAAAGGTAAAAAAATAATTAATCCTATTGTTCTGAGATAGTTACATCACTATCAGAAAATTACATCACAAATAGGCTCTATAAATTGTGGTGTTGGAGATTTTCTCTCACTTTTAGACTTTCTTTCCCCTTCCCCCTCCTCTCTTCTTTTGTTGTCAGTGCCGTATGGTTTGTTAGCTGTTTAGTGTTTTAAAGCTATTCTAAGTGATTTAAAGCTATTAAAATTGTATTTTCTATTATACCTTCTTAAACCTGGCTCCCGGCATCTTCAGAATAACATTTAGTAGCACAGTTGGGCCGTTCTTCTCTTAGTTTAAAGCTGGTTTGTGGCTGCTTTCCAACCTAAGTGTGATCTATAACACTCTTTTTAAATTTTAAAAGTAGCAGCAAAATTTGGCTTAATTTGGATTTCTCTCTTGTTCACTCACTAGTTTACAAAAAATAAAAATTTTTTGTCCATTATTGCTTCACTCTTGCCTAAAACCTTTGCACGGTTCTGTATGTTGGCGTTCACATTGCCAAGAATGAGATTAACATGGATAAATGAGCTGCAATTTTTCAATAAAAATGCATTGATTATAATGCAGTGCATAAACAAAGCATGGTTCCCAAAGAAGTGCAAACCACAAGTCAGGTAGAATGATAGGTTCATAAAAATGTGCTGTAGCGTAATTTAGACTATGTTCATCTAAACTGCAGATAAAATAATGTGTAATTCATAGACTGCTTACTGTAGCAGCAATTTAATTGTACACGTTTATACACAAATGCACTCAAACAAAGCTTTCAGAATTATTAACATTTAGCTCACACGACAGGGCACACATGGGTGGGATTAATTCAGAAGGAGACGACCCTGTTTAACTGAACTACTGGGCTTTTATGGTGTGCCCTCTGCCATAAAAGACACAGATGTGCTTCTTCATTTCCAGTCAAATGCCTTAAAGTCCCTGATGATGAGGCAGGGGAAAGGTTAAAATTACATTGTTCTGGTAAATTACACTTGTAGAAATGGCTGTGAGGCAAGTGATATATCAGAGAATGGGGCAAATGCAGATGGCGGTCCTGTGAGGTTTAACCAGCGTTTGAGCCGTCTGTGTTTGATGATTGCAATCGGCGCTAATTAAATGTGCTAATATTTCTTCTGCTCAGTGTTTGTCTCCTCTTAAACAGAGCAACATGGTTTGAAAGAAGCTCTATTTTTAGTCTTTCCTCTCCATTCCTGTTTGGTAAACAATTCCAAAAATATTCTTTTTTTATGGCTCCTTAACAATGATTTTTAGAAATAATATCTTTGTGTTGAATGTTGTCTTAAGCAAGAGGATGAGAAAAGCCGAGAGAGAAAGAGAAAGAGTGTGTGAGAAAGAGAGATAGCATGTTCAGTGGCAGGCTCGTCACAAGGCAGGGTAATAAGGTCAATGCGAAAAACAACCCAGGGGCACATTTCCCAGTAAATGTGTGGAGCAGAAGCACACACACTCACACACAAAGCACCGTACCAGCCTTATGCTGCAGAATCCAAAGCCATCGAGTCAATTGCCAGAAAACATGACATGACCTTTCAGATTGACTGAGCATCAAGCGTGAGCGGGACTGGCGTGCTTTCCATCTCAGCGCACCCCATGCCTCCCTCAGCCCACCCCACACTCTCCGCCCCCTGTGGGCGCTCGACCCACCACAAATAATCTCTCCTTCCAGTCCACTCTCTACAAGTCATGGCTGAAAAAACTTGACTCTACACTTGACCCATTCCTGTGTGCATAGACCATGCGAAAATTAGAGCAGATTCACTATGCGTGTATAACAGACTCTGCTACACATCCTCAGGAAATGTTTAGGTGAAAGACAGCAGAAAGAACTGTATTATAATATCACAGAAGATTATTTAAGTATTCACACCATTATTAAAACCTGAGCATTATAATCTGTTGTGGTGTAAACAATTACTACATTTAAAGATAATGTAAACTGTGTATTTCATTATTTCACCCCTTTTTTACTACTTTACAGTTTGCTCTAAAAATTTATCTTTAAAGCAGTCTTTTGTGGCAGTGCGTTATATCTTGTTTTTTTTTTTTACAAATCATTTTTTTCAAATTGCGATAAAATAATTCACCAACAACCGTGAAATTATTTTAAAAAAATACATATCCAGGTAAAATATTTGTATTGTTTTATAACAAAAATCAAAAGTGTTGAGACAAAATACAAATTCATAAAGATGAATTTAGACAAGGTCAAAACAAAAAAATTGAAAATTGTATTAAAAAAAAACAGGCGAACCTCTCCTAAACTTTATACGCTGTTCAAAGCAGTTTTTGAGCCATTGTGCTTTTTTTGTGCCAGAGCTTTGAAAAACACAAGCCATATCATGAGTATTGTACTTCCAAGGGTATCCCTACTTTTCACCACTAGATGCCACTGAAAACACTGATTTAGGATCAGTAAAGCAAAAACTTCGAGACAATAATGCATTTTCTTGACATTTTATTAAGCAGTATTCATAAAAAAATATTACAAAAATAGAAAAGTTATACAAAGGAAAAACTTGCAATGCTCGAAAAGGTCTGGATGATACGAGAAGGTACGGGAAGTTATGTAGTTTAGGTTACAAAGATGCTGATATAAACGTCATTGAAAATCAGTAAGTATAGGGGGTAAGTATAATGTCATGCTTTGGGGGGGTGCTTTTCTGAACAGGGATAGGATGACAGCACCATATTGAGAAATTTGAAGATTTTGGGCAACGTCCTCCACAATAAGTGCACTGAAGATGTGTCATGGCTATAGGTCTTCCAGCATAAATATGACACAGTGTTGCTCACTGACAACCACAAAACCCGAAAGAAGGAGTAGTTAGTGAAAATCCCTGCTACAGTGAGTGCAAAACTATTGAATTAGTGTTGAACTATTGTTTTGTGTTGAATAAAATTCTTGTTTCATGCAATAAAATGAAATTAAATATTCCACACAATAAAATTTTCTCCTAGTTGAGGTGCCAAGGTTTTGAAATGTACTGAAAATTACTTAAAATGTTTCAATAAACTGATTAAAAACCTAAAGAAGCTAGCCATGTCTCCATATAGCATTTCCAGGAAACATTTCCACAGCTTTGTTTGATCTGAGCACAAATCCTAAGCTCATCACTTTCAAGAAAAGAACGGATGGGATTATCAGTGTTTTTCATATTCCCTTTATCACTGCCTTTCCTCAGACTCTGTTCCGAGCCTTAACAACCCTTACACTCTGATGTTATGTGACTACCACCTACTGGCAGAAAATAAAGTCCCTGGTGCACTGCATGTGTTTCCTGATGCAACAACCACTCAGCCTCTTGTAGTGACCACAAATGCTCATTTTGTTCACCTAACTGCCCTGAGCAATGCAGCAAGCAGCTAGCATGATTTCTTATCTGGCCCATCAGTTATGATATCAAATGCCAGAATGCTGTGCCCTTCTTTTATGGTTAATTACAAAAGCCAATCATGTTCACCTCAGAGGCTGGACCCTCGCAGGGGTCTTTAGATTAAAAGATTGTATTTGTAAAAAGGTTGTGCTAAAGTCAAAAGCCAACCTGTGTGCCAGTGCTTTTAGTGTAATTCTCTGTATATACCAACGTGGACTCTGGAAACAGTCGCTAAGCTCTTTGGAGGACTGACCCATGTCATCAATCTAATGAGGGAAGGGAGCTCGGTCAAGCAGCTTTTCCAAAGGCTACACTGGTGATGCCTAAAACATGGATCAATGACTTTTCCTCAGTCTGCTTTCACTTTAGTAGACAAAGGCAAGTTTTGCCTGGAGGGATTTTGAAACGTGGTCCAATGACTCAAAAAGTAACAAGTGCTTCTGCTCAGTGGAAGCTTCTGGAAGAAGGGATTACTCCAAGGTCTGTGTTTTTCTGTTGAATGTCCTGTTCTTGATGAGAGGGCACTGAACTTGAACATGGCCGAGAGCAGAATTGTTGACCCTGGAGTCCCTTCGTCTGAGTTTTGCACAATAGTTTTCCCTCAGCAGACTGACAGAGATCCCCTGGCTTGGTCAGCAAGCTTGACCACACATTAGCTCTCATTAGTGTTTCTGTATTCTGAGAGCTGCAATCAGAACATTGTGTACACTGATCTTAACACTAATTCATGATGTGCCTTCATTTTTATTGTATTTTATTTGAGTTATAAAATGATTCTGAAATGTTTCAAATTCTGGTCAGTTTATAGACGTTTTAAGGAGAATTAGGATCCAGGACTTGTTTCATTAAAATCTTTAAACAAGAAACGTAGAACTAAAGCTAAAGCTAGAACTAAGAGCATTGAATCAAAAATCAAGGAAGGAGCGGGTGAACAAAAACATTTATTGAAAACATAGTAGGAGATGGTGATTAAAATGATTTGAGTTTGGAGAAGCAGAGACACCTTTGAGGACTTTTATTGTGTATACTACAATATTAAAGGAAATGTGATTTAAGAGGGCAATAAATCCCCTTCAGCTGCAGGACATCACAGCTTTTTGAGTTACTGAATGATCTCAAACCACACAAAAGCAGAAAATGACCAATGTGCATTGTTTTATTGAAGCATTTCTGGGATGACCTCTCAAGGCATTGCATTGAAAGACTGTGTAAGTAAGATCAATGATCTTACTCAAGGATCTTACTCTTATGACATAATTTGCAAGGTAATTCAAATGATAATATGAGAAAATGTGCAATCGTCTTTCAACAGACCCCAAATCAATTCCATCAGTGCAATCTAACTGTGAAAAGAAGGAATAACCCTTGGAAGTACAATAACTGTGATAGGGCTTGTGTTTGTCAAAGTCCTGGCACAAAAAAAGCACAAGTGTATAAGGTTTGGGAGAGGTTCACCTGATTTTTTTGATACAATTTACACATTGTTTTGACCTTGTCTTTGCTTTTTTCATTTATGTCATAAATCATAAAAACTGTTCATTTTTTAAATTTTTACAGTAAAAAAATAACAACCATTTAATACTAGGAATTGTATTTTTGTACAATTTCAGGTATTATTGTGTAATGTAATGAAAAAAAAAACTATTTGTTAAAAATAAGCTGGGGTTGTACTAAAAAAAAAACAATGTCAAGCATTGGCACAGAAAAACGGTAATTTATTGTAGAACATTTTAAAGTAGAAAAAAACTGCTCAAAAGACATTGGACTTCTAAGGGTTAATGACTACACGGTATTCCAAAGTGATCTCTGTTATGGAAAGTGGAAAAGTATATATAAACAACTAAAAAGAACTAAAGGTTTATCAGGGAAAAAAAAACAATTGAGACAAAACGACTTCAAGCAATTGCTTGTTTCCATTACGTTTGTAAATGAAAATTGTTCTTAAAAACAGAAATCCTTGGCTTTTTGTGTCAAAACCAGTTGTAGAATATGAGGATTATTTTATGCAAATGTAAAAAGTTATTTAATGAAACTATACTCACTTTGATGATACAGCATAATTGGTTCAATGTTGTAACCTTGCATTGGGTCAAATGAACCCATAGGGTGTTCTGTTTTAAACAGTGCATTTTCAACAAAGAAGTATATTCCATATAAAATAATATATGCATATATGTTTCACTTAGAAACAGTAGTAGTCAAATTCTCAAACGTTTCTCAGTTTATAGTTTAATGGAAACACCAAACATGAGCGTAAGCAAAAATGCGTTTCAATTAAAGAGCAAAAGTTATTTGTGAGCTGGGTAAAACATTTTTTCAACTAATTGGAGCAGCGTTAATATGTATCTTCCTCACATGTTGATCCTTTAATGATGGAGTGACCTCTGACAGTCATGGTTTTTTGTGACCTACCTACCCTGTCAAGCCTATTTATTCTCTATTAATTTGTCCACTCCATCCTCACATTTATCCACCACCCCTGAAGCCTTAGTCAGACTGCAACATGCAGTGTTTCAAAACTCTCTGACCCTCAGCAGGAGGGACTCAACAAGTTGCTTTTTTTTGTATTTAGCAAAGGAAATTGGCCCTTCCGGGGACAAGCTTCAGACTATGGCAATCCTATTTCATGAAGAACATTTCCACAATTCCCCCCATCCTTACGTAAGTTGATTTGAAGTCATAGTTAAGATCACTCTCTTTAAGTTTGGGTCAGACCAATTTACCACCTGGAGAGGAGGGTAGGTTTTGGGGGATTCGGTTTTAATTGGGGGGCTCAACTGGTACCACAACGCCATGTCCTTTGGGCAGTATGTCTGTCTTTGTTCTGAGCTCCAGCCACAGGAAATCCCTCACCTCATTAAGGGAGAAGAAAGATTAATTGACCAGTTCAGTAACTTCCAGCCCGAGGACTTGATCAACTTTGTAAAGGAACTCGCCAATTAGACCTTGACCCAGCATGGTGCCTTCTTTAGACCTGGAGTAATCCTTTTTACTATCATTATTTTGGGCAATAATCTGAGGCATAAACATTTACTCCCCTTTTTGCAGACCCTACAAAGACCTCGCATTGCAGCCAAGTTTCTTGTCCTTTTCTTGTTCAATAAAATGAAAATATACACTAGGGAAAGCAATCGCAATTAGCAAAACAACTCTAGAAATTAAGACCACCAACCACTTTGATGGGCAACCATCCAAAGCCCAGCTGGTACACAAATGCACACACTCCTCTGTGTTTGAATCTTATTGTGACCCAACAGTAGAGCAAGAAACTTCAGAGTGTTGTTATCGCACCCCAGGAGGCCTAAAATATGAATTTAATACAACTTGCGAAGGTGGCTTGGTCCTGCCCTTCGCCACAGAGAGTTATATATCAGAGCAGGCCAGGTCAGCAACACAGTAAGCCCATTACAAATTTAACAACCCAGTGTCTATAGAAAAACCCCATGTGGTGATCTCCACCATTTCTCAACAAAAGGCCAGACCAATTTCCTCTGGTAAACTGCTAGATTGATGTGACACTTTTGCCTCCAATTAACCTTAAAAGTGAACGTTATTCTCCAGCCTTCCTTGCTTTTGAGATTTACTTTATTTTTTTTCAAGGCATCTTCCTTTCACAAGATAAAAAAGAAGCAATGTGTTTCTTTTTCACTTACCTAACTTTGTTTAAAAGAATCTCTGTTAAAAGAGTATATCATGAAGCAAATTCCAATAGACTAGAGACTAGTTGTACACAAAACTGCTCTAACAGTATCATGTTTTAAACAAAACATATTGAAATTTTGCCAAAGTGTTAAAATGTATATGTTATTACACAGTTACTAAATAACCAAAAGCCATCTGCAAACTTCATGCTACATTTCAGCATGCACCTGTTACCACCTGTTTGCGTCCCATTCCTTCAACTGACACTTTCTCCCATGTCATATTAAGGAATCCATTAATATTGATGGTTTGCATAGATTCTTGTCTGAAGTTGTGGATAATCTGTTTTTTTGTGTGTTTATTGTTTTGTTTTGTACAGTTACTGCATTGCACACAAAAAGAGATTAGTATGCAGTTATGTCACAGTTGACTATGTAACTCGTCAGCACTGACCTAGACCAATGTCACTTACTCGACATTGTGGTTTAAGGAACTGGTTAATCACTTCATTCATATAGTGGATATTACTCACATGGAACCTCTACTGCACACATCTCAGCCCCACAGACTAATTCGGGCCACATGGAGATGATGGGACTAGGTTTACCTGACCTTATTCCCTCTGCGAGGAGACTGCCACACTGTCCATGCTTCTTTGTATATGGTAGCTTCCCACGTGAATCAGAATTGCTAGTGTGGGTTTTTCCTCCGGGTGCTCCGGTTTTCCCACACATCTAAAAAATGCACCCAAGGCTAATTAAATATACTAAAACTTGTTAACTGGATTTAGATTATTGACAAAACACTATCATTACATCTCTAAATATCATTTAAATACTTGTTTACCATGGCCTCTACAAAAAAAAAATATGTAGCTATTATTTCCATAAAACATGCTCATACTAGAACCAATATAATCTCATCCTACTATGAAGCTGCTTTGAAGCATCGGGATAAAAGCACTATAACATTTGACTATAGCATAACATTCATTCATTCGTTAATTCATCCTCTAACCAGCTTATTATTCTCTTCCGGGGTCATGGGGATCTCAAGTGCACATCAGGTGAGGGTACACCCTGGACAGGTCGCCAGTCCATCACAGGGCAACACACACTTTCACACCTAAGGAAAATTTGGCATATTCAACTAACCTGATGCATGTTTTGAGGATTGTGGGGGAAAGCAGAGTGCCCAGAGGAAATCCATGCAACCACAAAGAGAACATGCAAACTCCTTCCAGGAAGGTTTTAATCAAAAGGCAAACACAATCTGGTTGAATGATTTCCTAGTACATTTAAAATAAAAAATCTGAAGAACTGAAGGGCTTTGTGCATCAGTGCTTTGTGTGACCTCCACAGAACATCGCCACTGTAGGAGATTAACAGCCCATGAGGAATCACAACCACCACAGTACTTCCTGTTTCCTGCTTGAGGGAAGTCTGTCCCAGATTTTGACTGGGGTGCATGCTTGAAGTCTTGATTCAAGGGATCCTAAGGTCTGCCCTACATGATGCCATGCAGGATTCGAGGGGAGTCCACAAGTGTGCCATTTGGAACATGGCCGTTAACTGTAGGGTCTCCAGTACACTTTGGACGAGAGGCAGGGGTACACCCTAAACAAGTTGCTCTATGGAGAATGTACATTATCCAATTAACTTGACGCATGTTTTTGGGACTGTGGGGGACATCGGAGTACCCAGAGGAAACTCACACAAGCACAGCAAAAATATGCAAACTCCTTCCAGGAAGGTCCCTGGTGGGCCTCAAACTGCCAACCTTGAAAGGCCACGTGCTACACACCGACTAAGTTATTGTAACATAACTATGTCTATTAGAATGTCTTTACAACATCACCAATTGTTTAGTTATACTTATACTTGTAGTTACTTGTAGTCACCAGGAGGCCAAACGAGAGGCTGTGGGATGTGGACTTACTTGAGCAAGCAGCAGATAACTCTGCGGTGGGTTCTGACACTGTTTAACCAATCTATTCTGAAATCAACTACTTCATTCATTATCGATGTTGTTGGTTATTTTATTTTGAACCGTTTCACTTAAAAAAAAATTCAGATTTATTTTAATTATATGGATTTGTAGCATTTTGTAAAAAACTAGGGCCATGGAGTTATCACATTTTGGGGAGAAAAAAAATTTCACTTGTATTTAAACTAATACTTTATGAAATGTTATTGCACCAACTTACATTTGGGGATGTTAGATTAAGGCCACTGTTTTATTTGAGCCAATCTTATTAATTGCTCATTCCAAGTGTCATGACTACCATCATTACACATATAAAGATAACAAGCATCAGACAAAATCTATAGGGCCCATTTAACATGCCTTCCATTCAAATTCATTGTGACACTCAAATAATGACAGAATGCAATGTACTGTGTGCTTGAAGATTTTGAAGTAAAAAAAAAAAGTATCAAATCAGACAGAAGTTCCAGTGCTGTGGGGCAATAATGCACAAATTATGCGTACTATGGTTCCATGAAAGTGTCAGATGTGTTATCAGTCATTGTGTTGCGCAAAATTATTTGACTTCTTGAACATTTTGTACATGTTTTTGCAGGGTAGAATCACTAGCGATTTGTCAGTTTGATCAACAGTCTTTTTGTAAGAATTAAAGATGTTTTATTGTGGATTACAAGGATTGTAATCATATTTTTCAAAACAGCATCCTCTCGTTTCACTGCTCCCTCCCATTTTCCTTTGGTTCATTCAAAGGGCAGCCGTGCACAGTGCCTTCATGCAAGAATTCTTCTCATTTCAACTGATTCTGACAATCCAGTGCTCTGGGCATTTTCCATCTCTCTCTTGCTCTCTGTCTCTCTCTGATGTCCCCTCCCCCACGTCCCTGACCAGTATTGCATCTTTCCATGGACAGTGTGAAAGGTCCTCTATTCATCACCTGCACTTTCATTTGATGCTGCCCTAAAAATGGAGTGACAGATGTTGGGCAGAGATTTATTTGTGGGGGAAAACCAGAAGTGGTCAAATTATGAACAGTGTTTAACCAGCTTTCTGCAGCTAAACACTAAGAATGATGCCACAAGTGCAGGGTTTATTTTTAAGCTGATTATTTCTGTGTGAAAGAATTAAACTGAGGGCAAAAAAACAAAGAAGTTTCAATATTGGGCAAATACCACAGGAAACCATTATCTTATCAAATTTCTTAATGCATTACATTTTGTAGAAACGTAGGATCCCTCTCAAAATAGTGCAAGACAAGCTGTGTTTTTGGCACACGTTGGTATAATAGTTGTTTTTATAGTATTTGTTTTTCTTAGGGTGTGCTGACTTTGTTTGCCAGTGGGTATTTCCACTGCGTTCTGTATCCTTTAGCTGTACTTTTCCACATTTCTGTTATGTCACCAAAGAAAAACTATATTGAGTGACTAGAATGACGTTTTAAAACCAAAGCCATTCCAAGCCAGATCGTGCCATCACAAAAAAACAGTGCTGAAGGGGCATATGATTGCATTTATTTGGTAATGTTAGTTATTTTTTATAAATAACTTTTTTGTATAATTTGTTGATCTTTTAATTGAGTTTACATTAGTATTTAGTAACATTATTAATATTCAGTTTATATTTTAATATGACTACCCTTAAACTGCCACTTTACCGTTTTAATTGTAATTGTATTGTCTTATTTTTATGTGCATTATTTGTTTCTTTTATATTCTAGATTTGAACTTTTGTGTTTAAAGAGTATTTATATTTCTTTTCTGTAGCTGTGAGGTTTTACAGTAACACAATTATTATCCTTTGTATGCACCCTGTGGTACAATTCTCAATAAACGTAACTCACTTTGTGATTTTTTTTTTCTTTCTGGATTACACATCTGTACAGCAAATAACCTGATTCACCAAAAAAAAAGCCACAATAAGGGGTTCTCATCTCAATTGCGAATGTTCTGAAACTCACGGATCTACACAGCCCCAAACTATTAATTGGCATTAGCATGTTTTGGTTGTCTGACTGATACAGGTTTGAATTAAAAAAAAAACTTAAAAAAATTACCCTGAGCTTAAGGTACTTGCTGATTTCTAAGTTCATTGCTACATTCAGGGTACCGATCATTTCTTTGTGCTCAATGAATATAAAACAAGAATTACATAAGAAATGTATACGTATTAATAATGTTACTAACATTAGTACTGGTAATTATTAACATTTTTAATATCCAGTTCATATATTAACAAATATGTATGTCTACCCTCATACTGACACTTAATTGTTTTTGTTGTAATTTTATTTTCTTTGTCATTTGATTATTTACTTGCAGATTTGCACTTTTATGTTGAAATTTTATTTTTATTTTCTGTAGAACTGAGGGTTTGAAAGTCTTTGTGGTACAATTGACAGTAAACTTGACTTTGACTTGGCTAGATTGCTTTGGCTACAGAAAATACTACAAGTACTGTGGGCCATCTTGTAGTGTACCATATACAAACCAGACTTTTATTTTTTTCGATGAGTCTTTGCAGTGCTTCTTTTCATTTAAATAATTCCAACATGCACAAATGACCGAAAATATAGGATTTTTCTGGATCACTCGTGTATGCGAAGTAGTAATTTTTCAACTATATCAAGACAAAAAATAACCCCTCACTAAAAGCTACTTTTCCAAATATTGAATACTCTGTGGCACACAGCCCCAAGCTGCCGATTGCCCATTGGCATGTATTTGGTTGCCTGCCTGATAATGAATGTATGAAAAATACCCTGCCCTTAAGGTGATTTCAAAGTTCACGACTTCGTGCAGTTTACTGCTCAGTTAACAACTCTTATTGAATATAAAATGAGAATTACAGAAGAAATGTTTGCTTGGGTGGGACTTTCTGCACGCTGTCGTATATGCGAGTGACCGAATAAGGACCCTGCTAGAGAGGCGATGAATATTTTAAGGTATGTTTTTCTTAGGTCTGAACTATAATGTAGAGTTCGAAGTACTGAGGTTATGTGGTGGTTAAACTGAGGCAGGAGCCTTCACTGTGTGATCGGTATACATTATTAAAATTCCCAGGTCAGAGCAAACTCACATCCTGTCAGATGAAGAAGGAAGCCAGTGAAGCCTGTGACTGGGGTTTGAACTCTCACAGAGAATGAAACCATTACAGGTTCAATATTTCTCACCTTCACATCCTTCGTCATCACTTTTCTCATGTTATGAGCAGCCTTTAAACTGCATCGAGTTCATGTGAGCTCTATAAGAATTAGTGCATTCGGGAGAAGTCACCTTATCATGCATAATTCTCTCTGTTTTATTATTAATAACTTTAACAAACACAGAGGGTTGAAACTGAGCACATTACCCAGCTCTTAGAATTTATTTTATTATTTCTTATTCATCACCCAATCCAAAATTCATGCTTTGCTGCTCAGTGTCTAATACCTCAAACACACTTTTTTGACATAAAATGCAGAAATGAACCTAAATAGTGCTACAAGCAATCAATAGATGCAATGATCAGGGAGCGCATTGTCTTGTTTTTAGTTTCAGGAGTTTAATGCCCCCGATAGTGCTTAATTCTTTTAAAAAAAATTAGTTAATTCAAAAAACTCTAACTGGTCCTTCAGTAAAATGAGCAGACTGAACTGACATCATCAGGTGGTTGTTGCAGGAACCATCAAATTCTATAAGTTGGACTATAGCTCAGACTTGCGGCTGTTGATGGATGTGTTCAACATGTGTAACCACCCTGTCTGTGGGGCAGAAAAAATCAAAAGTGGATTTAGAGTGGTTTGGACACTGGAGTGTTCTGGAGGTCTTTTTCAATACATTTTTCAATAAACGTCCAAAAATAACTTTGTTTACAACAAATTTTGTCCCAGAAATTCCCAGAATTTTTTCTTCTAGGCGTAGACTGTACAAAGCCTTTAAATTCTCTGTATGTATCAGTTGTTTTGAATTAAGCGACCCTTCACTTGTTTTTTTTTTTTTTAATTCAAATATAATGTGTAGGTTTTAAAAATATTATAAAACATTATGACATAATTTGAAAGGTAATTTTACTAATTTGAAGTTTCATTTTACAGCCATCTAGTGACGAAAAGATGGGACATCCCTTAGAAATACAATACATATGATATGGCTTGTGTTTTTTAAAATTTAAACAGTATAAAAAGTGCCTGGAACGGTTTACACAGTGTACAGTGTACTTTAATACAGTTTTAACATTATTATGACCTTTGCTTTTTTGTTTTTTTTTATGATTTTTTTATTGTTTCTCAAAACTTTTGATTTTAGTTTTAAAAACATAAACAGTTTGTTCACATTATTTTTGTACATTTTGCAGAAGAAAAATGACAATTTGTAATACTCATAATCGTATTTTTTTCCAGGTATTTTTTTTTTCTTCATAATGTCTACAAGAAGAAATTGAAGAAGTCATGAAGTCCAGACAGAAAAACACTGCTCGCCTTTGAAGTAATTTTGCAGGCAGACTATACACACATGGGTTACATAGGTAGGGTTTACGCAGAAGCATAGATTGGGTTGTAGTGACTGATTTAGCACATTCAGCTAATACGTTTATTTACCTTGGTTTCAATTTCAGTTTTCTTTTCCAGGAAATATGAATAACACAAAAGCATTTTTTCCACTCATTGTTTGTGGTTAGGTTAAGGCATTTATTATTAAACACAAACTTTTTTCCATAACTTTTAAAGCCAAGTTTTTTTTCACAAACTTTTAAGCCATAACGATAAATGGCTTCACCCAACCACTAACCATGAGTGGAAAAAATGCTTTTGTAAGAAAAGGTTTTTGTGTTATCATTCATATTTTCTGGCCAAGAAATAAAAAAAATTTGGGCAAAACTTGTGTGCATAATTGTTTATCTACCATTAAAATATATTTAATTTAATGATGTCAGGCATTCACCTGCACCGTTTGTTATCCAGTTCACACCTGAACTCAGTCACCTGAACACCATGAAACGTTATGGTATAATATTCTAGTGATTGACAGTCAATCACTAGAATATTAGTCACAGTCCACTTTCCTGTGTTTCAGTATATCAAGCCACATCCTGCACTTACTTATTATCTAGTCAACCGTTCGCTATGTGACACTGACCCAGACTCACCTGAGACTTACCATCAGTAACCTGGTTCCTTGTCTCTTCCCCTGGAGTCAACTGGCTCCTAGATATCTGTACACTGGCTCATTACCAGTCCTCTTGACCTCACTTCCAATTCCAGAGTAATGTTCTGATGTAGCGATAAAGTTCCAAAGAAACATTTTTTTTGTGTTATAGGTGCAATAATATACTGCGATACAAAATTCTCAAAATACGTATCGAGAAGTTACTGTGAGATATGAAACCTTTTTACATTGTCTTTTTGTTTTATGTTATATTTACTAGCAGACAATTATCCCTTACCCCCGTTTTAAACTAGAAAGATTATAAAATTAGCTCTCTCTATCACTTGGAGTAAAAAAGATGACTTAATGCTAGCTTTAACACTGCCCCTAGTGGATGGATGGTATCAAATGCTCTCATATAAATCAAACTATACCATAGCCATCTTAATTTTGTGGTTTTACAGAATTTCTAACGATAGCTCAATATATAAAGACGATTTCAATAGTTGGTAAAAAATAGTGTTATTGCATATTGTATTGCAGACATAATATCGAGCAGAATGTACCGTTACACCCATCTGGCTCATGGCACTTACCCCTGTATGTCTGTGATATGCCATAGCAGAAACAATTTGTGGACCCTCTAAAATGCAGGGTTCATGTTAAATAATATTCTGTACATTTAGCAATAAAAACAACCAAAGCTGTTCCCAATTAAAATATAATTTCATTAAACTGTACACAGGAGACATATTTGAATGCATAATCACCCAATAAAACATCCAAGTGTTGGTGTTTTCAGGATAATACTGAAGTTCTGAATCTTCAATGTTTTTATTATTTTGTCACAAAGTGATTTTTACATGTACTATAAGACAAATTCTCAATGTGACAGCAAGCTCTAGGCTTAGTTTTAATTATGTTGCTCATGAGATCTAATGCATTACTCAGTCGAGTTGTATTTATTTAACTTTTTTGAGAGCTCAAAATGAACAATTTCAGCCTATTTTTGACCGCTGTGAAGTGAATAATATATCCTAAAAGGATATTAAAGCTTTAAGAAGACAGTAGCAGCATTTCAATAGGAGCATCCATGTTAACCCCTGTTGGTACCAGGATTTATCAGACCTTTAGCTATGTATCTTTTGAAAAGCACGCCATCATAACCACCATTTCATTTCAAGGAGAGTGCTGTTTCTTTTATCTTTGCCCAAAATGTTCTAAAAAATAGTCAAACCTTAACATTGACTTGATGCTTCTTATGGTGAACTGTCAGATTATCTTTAGTGCAAGTAAGATCAGTGTCGCATCACAGCTTTAGACCTATTGAGAAGCACCATTTTAAATAGAACCATTTACTTCGGGCCTTGAACTTTGTCATCCAAAGAAACACTTTAGCACTGCACTGTAAAAGCAAAATGAATCCCCACAGGAACAAGGAAGTGAGGGCATGTAGCATATTAAAAGCATGCTCTTAGTGCACTAGAACAGCACGGGACATGAACTTGGGAAGTTAATGTTCATGATATCATTTTTGTATGCCGTGCGGGTCACTGCACATTTTAGTGGCAGGCATACTTGGATATCATTGAAAATGACATTTTTGCCTGGCTCTGCTGTCAGCCATGTTTAGTTCACATCTGCCTTCTCTACCGAACAGCCACAGACGTTGGGATTTTGTTTAGAAACTGAAGAATCCAATATCTCTTTTGAAATAGCTTTAAAAATTTAATAGGAAAACATTATTTCTACTTTAGTTATTTTTACGCAAACTATAAGTACTATAAGCTGTCTCTTGAAACATCGACACTGCAGATAATGCTGTTTCTTGTGATTTAAAACTAAATATTTTATCTTAATTATTTTCGGTTTATTCTGTTTTGATTTACCTCTAAATTTTGAAAGAAACTTTTATCCGACTTACATACCATTGAAAGAATACAGTCCATTCTTTTTAGTTCTCCCTCAGATTCAAACCATACAATGCCTCACTTTACTGATTGAATCACATGGTTTTGACATTTCATTTTGATTTTAAGGTCCAATATTAATTCTATATTTTAAATGGTCTAATTGTAGTACTTGAAACACATTTCCAAAACATGGATAAAAATCCAACTGACACTTTTTGACATAATGGTCATGTGACATTATGTAATTGCATATCTATAGTGCAAGTCATTATAATTAAATATACAATAATTCCTCAACAAACCTTAAATTGAATGGTGTATTACATTTTGTCATTCTTTTACTGCATTTGACTTTATTACAAAATCAAAAGTGTTGAGACAAAACAAATCCCACCCAAAAATCAAAAGAAAAGATGAAAATTGCATTAAAAATCAGGTGAACTTCCCCAGAATCGTACAGACTGTTACAAGCACTTCTTGTGCCATTATGCTTTTTGGGCTAGAACTTTGAAAAACACAAGCCATATCAAAGGTATTGTACTACCAAGTGTCATCCCGTCTTTTCACAGCTAAATGGCACTAATGGCACGATATGGGTTATGTACAATGAAAGGCGATAGCTTCTCCCATTTTTATTTGAATTACCTTGCAAATCATGTGTCATAACTCTTCTGTTCTATTAAAAACAAAAATACCAAAACCAATAACCTTTTTGAAATCTACACATTATATTTAAAATCAAAATTAAACAATAGCTGAGTTCCGTCATTCCTACTTAATTCAAAACAGCCACTGTGATTGGCACATGTAATGGTGTGTGCAGAGCCTTCTAAGAGTTGAACTCCTTCAGTCTAAGGCTTCTCACAAGATCCCACCTCATGGATGGCCAGTAAAAATGAGAAAGATAAGAATCAGCTAAGAAAGACACATAAGTCCTTATCATTGATCTCAAGGCCACTTGGACAAAGTTGCCATAAAAAAGTTGGTAAATTCATGTTGTACTAAAAAGGTCAATTTGGAGTGGGTCAAGGAGAAGGAGATTCTAGGATTGTTAAGTTAGTCTATCTTTTAGCACAGAAATCTGTGGAGGGAGAATAATGTTCAGGTTTGCTGCAGGAAGTTAACAAAATTGTGTTTAGGGAGAATTTAAGATTTTCATTTATTTTTAATGGTAGTAAATTAATTGGACACCGTGATGGCTACAGATGGAATGCCAAACATGTTGCTGGGTCGGACCAGCTGGTGATCTTCCTGGGTGGAGTTTGCACGTTCTTCTCATGCTTGTGAGGGTTTTCTCAAAAACATGCATTGGGTTTATTGTGAGTTCAGTTAAATTCTCTAGAGATTCATTTTGAGAGAATGTGTGAGTGTTGTGTTACAAAGGACTGGTGACCTATCAAGGGTGTACCTCACTTTTAGAAAGACAAGCAGAAATCTCAAAACCTTGATGGATTAAGCAGATAAAAAAAATGAATGAATGAAAATACGCATCGGCAGCAATTTGTATTTCGGCGCACTAAATTAATTGAGGTACCTCATGCCCATCTAAAAGCTAAGTCTTAGTTTTGTAAACATTTAAGGAGTTATCAAAATAATATATAACAACTCTTCTATAAAGCAAACAGTATGTCAAATTACATTATGGTTCACCAGTTATGAAATAAAATAATTACAAATGTTTAAACTTAAATTCCCATGTCGTGTGGTAATGCGGGTGTCTGAAAGA
The DNA here is from genome assembly GCA_007224835.1 of Danionella cerebrum. NCBI lineage: Eukaryota > Metazoa > Chordata > Actinopteri > Cypriniformes > Danionidae > Danionella > Danionella cerebrum. The sequence goes on from SRMA01026675.1 coordinate 224,653, forward strand.
TCCACAAATCAAAGAGGGCATGTGTAATTCTTAGGACAGAAGTGCTCACCCTTGTCTGGGAGCAGGATGCAGCTGATGATGCCCTGTTTCAACTGTCCTCCGCCTGGTGAACATTCGAGGCGAGGTTATAGAGTGCTGCTAAACCCTCAGAGCCAGAGTTCCGGGTCGACGTCAATCATCCTAATATCAGCCGACACACTGGTGAGGCTGGTGACAGGGCAAGGTTATGTGTCACTCAATGCTCTAAGCACCATGGAGTCCAGTATGGCCTGTGAACCTGCCTCTAGGGGAAAGAGACCATCCAACTGGGACTCAGTTGGTGCTGTAGGGCCACATGCGACTTTGGAATCCCTTGTGGACCTTCTGGGGGGCTGGAGTCAGTTGATAACGTCCCAACACTTCCCTGAGGAGACCAATTCACCAACAGCTCCATTTCTTCAACCGGGACCAAATACAAAGAGTGTAAGTTGTCAAAGAGAGCATGATCTTCAGAACTCTCACTCTAGCCCTTAACCCGCTGAATGGTTTCTATGTCAACACCATTAACCTTGGGTCTTCAAGTTCAGTTGTCAATCAAATTCTCTTTTGGTGACAAAATCGTAGCTTTCTTGTGGGAATGTATGATTGTCAGGTTTTGACATTTTCTCACCATCACATCAAAATTTTGTTCAAATGGACCATTCAATGTACATTTCTACTTTAATTGAAAATGCAAATAAGATACATTTACATTTAAGAGAATAATGTCAGTAGAGCCTAGAGTTCACAAGTGCAAAAAGACATGTCAGTTTCTGCCAACATCTCATCAATTTTGAGTTCAGGAGTCAAAAGGCTTCGGTAGAGACAGGTAAAATTGTTCATAAAGCCCACCTTCGACAAGTCAATGGGACAATAACAATCTTTCAATATTGACATTGTTAGACATAAAGATTGTTTTGTTATTTTTAAATAGTCCCCTATAATGTGGACAAAATCCAATAATACACTTTCTGTATTAGCTCCTTTCATGGTAACATCTGTTTTTTTGTTTTGTTTTGTTTTGGGGTTTTTTTTGTGTAGAGGGTATATTGTGTCATTTTAAATACTATGTTCACACACACAATAAATCATACAAGCTACAGCTTTTTTTCATTACTGAGTGATGTTTGTCAGTTTGGTAGCATTAACTGAAAGGCATGAAAAAACAAATGATATTAACATGGTTCTGTTCTAATGGTCATATTCAGATGCTAAAGCATTTTGAAGCATTTCACTCTTGAGAACAACAGTAAGAACTGTGCACCAGTACACCAAGCTCCTGGGTGAAGGTCAGGGCTCTGTGCAGCCCAGACAAGTTTTTACAAAACAACCAATACTCAGCCAAGTCTTTTTGAAGGTTTTTTATGGCTTTGTTCACTTATGAGCCGTTGGAACGGGAAGGAAGCACACTGTAAAGTTTACAAAACATTTAATTTATAAACCCAAGTTGTCATTTTTATGACTTATTTTGGTTATTGTTTACAGAAAAAATAAGTTTGGGCAATTCAGACCTCAAACTCAAAGTTTTGAGGCACCTGGTTCTCGAGTTAACAGTTCATCCCCAAAATTTGATAAGATTCTTCAAAATCTCTGGATAATTAACACTTTCTTTCATTGCAACTAATAGAGGAAACTGCTCAGAAAACATCACTGCTTCATAATCCCCCATCCACAAACTTCAATGATGGGGATAAGTTCTGCCACAAATGAAGAAAAGTGACACGGTGGCGTTCTTTTACACCACATCATCCAATACTTTTCATTGCAATTGGTGACGTACTGTATGGTTTCATAGCAATTGCTCCAATCTTAATGAGTGAAAAGCTTTGGCATTCCTTTTCATCAGACCTTCAGTTCTAGAAAGCTCTGTTGAATACAATCTTGGTGAGATCTTAGTTTTGAAGAAGACTGAAGTGTACCACATCTCCACAAAGTGATTACGCATATATATCTACCAGACATTCCTAAATTTCTTTTTACATTCCTACATTTTTCATTTATTTTAGCATGATCTTAAGGACCAATTCTACGAATTCCTTCAATCTGAAGTCTTCAGTTCAACTAAACCATTTTGAGCACTTCTGTACAAAAGCACCTTCTTATTACAGCTATGTCAGGATATGTATCCACATCGTTGAGTTTTGAAATCAGCACTACCCGGACAGATGGGTGAACGGAAAATCACGCAAACCCTTATCCCGTCCAGGCTAAGAGTGTTTAGTCTGTTGTGCGCTCTTTAATCTTCCTTTGTAGATCATTTGATGGATCGTTCACTGGGGCCTCCTCAGAGTTACGAATCACATTCACCTGGGTAGCTGACATTTAATCAATAAACTTCTGACCTGTTGCCATAACCTAGAGCCAGGAGGATTAATTTTGTTTCCCCACACTGCCATCACTGACCGCCCGCCGACACAACGACTGGCCTCATGCTGATCGGCAAATCACCTGCACTGGAAACATGGACACGGACAAGCAGCAGCGCACACATACAACAAAACCCTCTTCTACAAATACATTATAATGTACAGAGTTACTTACATACATTCTACATTTGATTTTCTGGAGTCTTGTTACCATTCATTAAAAAGGTTTACACCCTATTGATTTGAGGTGTTGAGGATATAATTCATTATTGCATATCACATATCAAAATAATACTTGTTTTTTTTTTACTTTTCTAGCTTTTAACTCTGATTTAAGGTTTTTGAATGAGACCATCTGGTCTGAAATGGACTCATATTTAAAAATCGAATGGCTTTGCTGCCATCTAAAGGTGGAAACAGCTCAGGTGACAAGGAGCACATGCACTGGAACACTACAAAACAAGACAATGCCATAGAATCTTTTAACTGGTTATACTTTTAATTATATAATTTTTAATTATAATCTGTTTGCACAATATATTTATATTTTTTGGAGATTTGGCACTTATTGGACATAAGACAAATCACATTATTGGACCTTTTGTGCAATTATGATGAATAATTGATCTCTTATGTTCTTTTACTACAATACTGCTCTTATGGTGTAACATCTATAATGAAATATCTTTTCATTGCATCCGACCCCAAACACCCCCCCCCCCCTTATATCTTTATATTCTGTGTCAGTTTGACATTCTGCTCATTGGCCCAGAAAGACAGCGCATTATACCACTCTGTTGCATCGTGTTCTGAGCTAGCACCCTGCCTCTGAATGCAGTGTAAATGATATGATGAGCTGCCTTCTGCTGATTTTGTGCCCTCACATTTTGCTGTAGCTCCCCCTTTGGGGAGATTTTTAAGTTGGAAGAAGTCTGCTCCTAAAAGTGTTTAATCATTGACTTTTGACAGTGTTTAAAGTAAAATGGTTCAGCTGTGGTTAACTGCTTTATTTTTAGCTACACACGGGTTCATCCGAAGGTCAGCTGACTGCTCATGCTGTAAAATGTAAAATCCTGATGGTGTTTGTAAAAAAAAAAACAGCTTAAGTAGTTTCCAACTCCTATGCATAAATCATAGGGTCAGTTAGGCTAAATGTCAACAGTTCATGGGAGTGGAAGGCAATAAAATATGCAAAGCTTCAATTAGCTCAAGCTCCACTGGATTAGCATGCTATGCTACATTTCGAAGCTCATGTTAACACACCTGCAAATTTATAGAAATGACAATGGAAATTTGATGACTTTTGCCCAGAAACAGAGGTCAGGGAACCACTGAAAGAAACAATACAGAAATGATGGATGTTTCAGGGCGTGAAATTGGAGACTTGCACTGACCCAGATAACAGCTTGTATGCTCATCAGATCATGTCGTCTGTGTAATCTGCCACTGAGAATGCACATATGCCCACATCTTGGAAGGATTTTATGCTAGAGGTTAACTCTACTGCTGTGCATGAACGCCATACTACATGCTTATTTAAAGTGGACAGGTTTTTATAATTACTGGAAAAAGAAAATATTTAAATAAAAGCATCATATTTCAGTAATTCATAACCCTGTGAGACTGTATATTTAATTACATCAAATTTGATACTAAATTTGAAATCAAATCAACACATATAAAACATTTCCTAACTTTGACTACTTTGACACTTGACATGACATGAGTATGCAGAGTTGCAAAAATCAATGCAAAACACCTGCAATTTAACGCCATAAAGTGTACTTGCATTGTACAGTAGCAAGCAATTGTCTCAAGAGTTGATCATATGATAATTGCTTTATATGGTACCCATGGCGAATGGTTGATCCTACATACCTTTTTTGTTAATAACAGAAAAAACACAGCATGAATACTAGTTTTGACAATTTTTACTTTATTGTAATTTAATTTAATTGAAACTATATATATATATCCTCAACCATTTGTAGGGTAACCTCTACCTCTCTGAGCCCTGCAACAAATCTCTTCTCTATAAAGCAACTAAAATACTGCAAACATAAAAAATGACAAGTTGAAAAGCTTTATGATACAGCATCCTTGATGAAAATGGTTTGAAACTATTGGAGATATCTGGCGCCACCTAACGGTCAATTGTAGAAAGATAATGGAATTGAATGAGGTTTTGGTGAGACTGAAATAAAATCAATATTTCACTCTTCAAATATATGGCGAAATATGATTGTAATCTACACAGGGCGTTTGTCTAAAATAAACTTCTTGCAAGCATTTTACGCGAGTAAACTATAGGATTCATTATAAAAACAAAGTGTTGTTTTAGGTCTTATCAGTGTTTCTTAAATATTGTAACATTTTAATTATATACATGCCTGCAAAAATATTCACACTCACTATTAGGGACATAATGCATATCATATTTACTTGTTACTCCAGAATGCAGATTAAATTGTACTTCTCTTCACAACATTTTGCACTGACACGTAAGACAGACGACTGTTTCTCAACCACACTTACTCAGGGAAACTTTATACTCACCAGCTCGATTAGTCCGTCCGGAGACTTTACCTATTAAAAAGCATTTTTGCACAATTCTAAGATTTTATATATATATATATATAATTATAATGGACTTTCTGCGTATTGTCTATATGAAAACGCGGACGTTTTCTTCTTTTTAAAGAGTTGCAGTGTTTTTAAAGAGGGCGTCGCTCGCTTTTCCAACGAGCTGATTCGTTGTATTACCTGTCAATCAAAAGTACAACCAGCACTTTCGGGTGTTGTATGAAATTTCCGAAACGACTCTTCGGGATACTTTTGAAGGTGCAATGTTGCGTAAAAAGGTGAGTGCTAGATCATTGTTGATTGTGAAAATGTAAACAACTTTTACGTTACAAATTAACCAATATGTTTTGTTTACCCTAATTAACTTACGACATTAGAAAACATTTAACCTTAGATTTAAATGTATTGTATTGATTTTATAATGTAACGTAAATTAACGTTTAAACTTTTACATTCTAGGAGAATGTAAGTGAACATTTGTTGATATGTGTGTAAAAATCGGTAGATTTTGATAAAGTCAAGTGATGTTCGAGTAACGGTGATGTTCTGTGATTTGTTTTGTTTCTATCACAGTTAATATACCAATGAAATATTGAGGTACAAGTTGATCCTTTGGGATTTCACAATGTCATACGCCTTAGAATTAATGAAACGTTTCCAATTGGTGTTGGTTGTTTCTTTTCTAACTTTGTTAAAAGCTTGTAAATAATAAAAATAACTATTTTTTTCTAATAATATTTTACTGCAGACAAATTCTGCAAACCCAGCCATTATTCTGTTATCCACCCAGGCGCTATCAGTATAAAGTTCACACAGATTTGTTTTCACATACAAAGCAGTCATCTTATGCAGTCCTTTTCCAACCAGTTTACTAGGTCCAGTTAGTAAAATTGGGGAAAACAAATGAATAAATATATATATATATATATATATATATGTATGTATATGTGTGTGTGTGGGGGGGGGGGAGTCAAAGAATTATGTTTTAAATAATTGTATCAAAATTTCATAGTGTAGTCCTAATGTGTGAACCAATTGTTCTTAATATACGTAACTAATGTTAATTTGAGAAAACAGTTTTCTTCTCCAAGAAAGGATTTGCATGAAAATAATTTGTTACTTTTTCAAACTTTAATAGATCATAATGATCATTCCTCTTTGGTCGGCAGCAATACATCACAGTAACTTTTTTCAGGACCTTAATTTCTCATCTTTTTAACATGTTTCTGTTGTGGTTGTATTTTGATAAAATATCAGACAAAATGATCACTGGTTTGTTGAAATTATTCATTTTATATCACTATAAAAAGTTGTGGCATAATCTATAATGATAGTCATGCGTTTGGAAAGTGTGAATGGATTTATGTTTTTTTGTAAGAATTGATAGATATATCGTCAATAGAAATAGAGAGAAAGTCTCAAACTGTTCAATAAATTGTGTGAGAATGTTGTAAGTTCATACACATTTTTCTTGAATTTAGTTTCAGTGATGAGTCGTGGGGATCCACTCCCCCGAGCCTTCCAGGCTCCAGTGGATGTACATGCCAGCGCAGATGGTCAAGTATATATGTTCAGGCACAGACAAGATGAGCCAGAGGAATCATCCGAGGATGAAGAACTCAATGTCATGGCGCTCAGGCCACGGAGCAGAGAGTCTTCCTCGCGAGAGAGAGACAGAGTGGGAGAAATGCTCTTGCTTGAAAGGAATATCTCCCATGACGATAATCTCAACAAACTGTCCCTTCAGTATGGATGCAAGGTACATTCTCTCTGTCTGCAGCTTATGTTCTTTTATTAGGAATGCAATAAAAATGCAGAAATACAGTGGGCACAGAAAGTATTTAGACCTTCTTAAATATTTTGGTTACATTTGGTATTTGCTTTAATTTGTTATCTTGTTGCTCAATAATGTACACATAGCACATCATATCGACATAAAAACACAGAATTCACATTTTTGCAAATTTGTTTTAAAAGAAAATGTGAAATGGTAAGCTCTGTTTGACTTGATTAGGAAATCCACATACCTGTCTATATATAAGACATCAACACTCAATAGATAACAGAGCAAATGAGAAGTAAGAGGTCAATGAAACTCCCTGAAGAGCTCAGAGAGAATAGTGGCAAGGCCCAAATCTGGCCATGTTTACATTTCTCCTGCACTTAACCTATGAACTCAGTGACCTCCATAATCCTTTAACAGAAGATATTTGGGATGGCCAGAACCCTTCTTGCAGATGGCCATTTGGGGAAACAGAACTATCAGGGGAGAAGAGCTTTGGTGAGGGAAGTAAAGAAGAACCCAAAAAATCACTGTGTCTGAGCTCCAGAGATGCTGTTGGACTCAGAATATGCAAGAAAATTGTAGACAGTCAACCATCACTAGTCGGGGCTTGAAGGTGACCCCCCAGTCTGATGGACTCTGAAATGGGGTGAGAAATCAGATTCTTTTGTCTGGCCAGAATTTTTGGCCTGCCCTGGCACTGCTCATCACCTGTCCAATACACCTGGGAAAGATGAATGCTTTCAGGTAAACAGATAGCATGGACAAAAACCTCTATAGTGCTCAGGATCTCAGACTGAGATGATGGTTTACTTCTCAAGATGATGAACATAAAATTAAAAAGCTCCTTTTTAGGATGTATCTTTCAGTTTAACTGATAGTCTTTCTGTGAATTCCAATCCAGTGCAGATCCATGGATGCATAAACTGCTGATATTACCCACAAACCTTTGTGGCATGACTGTGAATTTAAATATTAAGATAAAACGTTTTCTTTTCTAAAAAATTATGGATTTAAATGATTGCAAAACTAACTAGTGTGAGTTATATTGATTATTTTCCTTGGTTCAGCAGCATTGTGAACAAGTTTCTTTATTTAACAAAAAATTATTAGAAGAGCAGATTCTCAGCATGAATGAACGGGAAATAAATGTTCATTTAGATATTAACATCAGGGCAACAGGAAGTAAACATAACAAATAACTTGAGAAGCTGACCAGATTATTGACAAACTTGTAGCTAGGCAACCGGTTGGCAAAGTAGTAAACCTGCACACTTTTCTTACTTTCTCTTTAACGGCTAACTATAAGTTCTCAAATCAGGATGTTATGTTTTTATTTGACATACACTGTTAAGTTAGTGTATATGTTTTTTATATTGAACCAATTAAAATAAATATTTTTTTGATTCCAGGTGGCTGATCTAAAAAGAGTAAACAACCTTTTTCATGAGCAGGACATGTATGCACTTAAATCCCTTAAAATCCCTGTAAAAAGGTATGGCTTGCTTACAGAGGCAAACTCTGAGCTCAGGACCCCCGTGCAAGTACCTCTTGATGCAGAAGCAAGTTCATCAAGAACCCCACATGTCCAAGAATACACCAATTACCTCCGAGAGGTGGACAGTGACCTTGAGCGTCTGATCCAAAGTGCAGAGCATGTAGAGAATGTTTATCCTGGCAGCTCCAGGAGGTGGGGATGGAGGAACCAGCGCTTGCATAGCTATGGTTCAGACTGGGGGATTCAGTGGTGGAATGCTGTGGTCGCCATGTTACTCATTGGCATTGTCATCCCTATATTTTATGTGGTCTATTTTAAAACTCAAGAGAGCGTTGAATCTGTGGGGGACAATGGGGTGGGCAATATCTCTGTTCATACTTTAAACAGTACTGGGGAATTTAATGTCAAGTCACCTTGATAAAAATCAAGTTAAATGGTGCTTGCAGTATTTTGCTGATAAATGCACCATTGACAAGACTTTGTAGCTAATTGTGCAAAGTACAGCTTACACTAGAACATGTGTATATTGAGGTGTAAACATTTCAATTGATGGGATTCGTTAGTGTTGCATGCTGGGTTCAACACTCAATAATCACACTACAACATGAGCTGCAATATATATGACTATAAGTTATGCAGGTTAATTACGCTATGTTGATTTTCTGTGGACTTGACATAATTATAAAACTGGAGGAAACCTTGGTTCAGTAAGGATAACGGCTGTTTGACTCTACTATGTATCATTTCATTGTTTTTATTTTCACCAGAGCATTACTGCCATAGTTTTACTCCATTTTACTGTGCCAAAGAATAGACTAATATTAAAGTATTGTTTATTGTTTCAGCCTTTAGATGTGCAATAAACTGTTTCAATCTGTTCCTACAATGCAGTGTAAGTCACTCTGTAAATAAGTGTCAAAGTGTATAAATGTAAATTAAACTCAAATCACTTTACATTTTAAAAAGTGGCATATGTTTGGACTTACTTTATTAGTTCTAATCATTTGTTTTGCATGTCTAAAAGGATTGTTAAGCGTGTCAAAATGTAAGAAAGCTAATTGACAACCAGATTTTCTTTTTTCAAAACTTGAAAATACACTGCCTGGCCAAGAGTCACCAAAATAAGCTGCAGTAATGCACTGGTAGGTGACCCGGCCAAAATATCATGAACATTTCAATGGGCATATGCAATGCCCTGTTCAAGCCGGTTAGGTTTAGTTTTATATCTAGGGTTGGCCAGGTCCGCAATGTATGGGCCCTTATGTCTGCCAGTGCATTACTTCTGGTCAATGACGTCACCGGCTCTAGCCACTAGGCATGATGGGTACATATAACTTCATCCCCCTCTCTTTGTACCAAACAAACATTTCATTAACCATATTCATGGTTTAGTATCATTTATCAGCATTAATATTTTCAGTTTTTTTTATAGGAAAACCCCCTTTGAAAACTGATTTATATTCTAACGTAAGCTTCCTAAAGAAGGCACATGGTTGGACCAGGCAGGTCTGTAGAGTGCTCTATCGCTAGACCTGAAGGCAGTGTTCCTATCCTTTAGAAACTGCTGGACTGGTTCATCCACAGCTTCTGGTTGGTATGGTCCCGGATGGATTTGTCCTCCCTGACATTGTCAAAACAGTTTCTAATGTAACTCGAGTATACCCCAGGTGTGGGTGTTCAAAGACATCAAAATTGGTCCTGTTGTTACAGTCCTGTAGTTGCTGAGAGGTTCTATCAGGCCAGGTTTCAACGGTCTTTGAGATACAAAGAGTAGCTTTCCCTGAGGGATAAGGGCATATGAAGGGATCTGGGTTTGTTGTTTTTGTTTTCTTGCAGTTGCTTGCATCAAAACTTGGTCAGTGTCCTGTTTAGAATACTTTAGAATACACTTTGGAACCTCAAGCACTGCACCTATTTAAACCTGTTTATGAGGAAGTATTCATATCTCATTGGCTATTTTGTCTGAAAACTAATGGGTTTTCTTCTTTTCTAGTTTTGGAAACATTGAATACAATATCCACCAGGGGGCAGTCTTACCCTAAAATAAATTGAAAGCATTCCAGGGATTGAGTTTTACAGAAGGTATCCCGTTCAGTTCCTTGAGACTTTCTTGCACATGCAGTTGTAATTTCAGGCGGTGTTAGTGGGAGGGCATATGTAGGTTCCAAACATACTCAAAAATACCTTTGTATGGGAAGAACTTGCTCAGGTTGCATTCTTTGTGTCTGTAATCCAGGTGTTAGTGTACGTTCCATGTGCATGTAAGCTATATCTGTCTGATAAGTATGATTCCTGGAGGGAGGTGGAGAGAATAGGGGTTAGCTTTCTTCTCCCTGGGGAGAGCAGACACAGGGCAATTTGTCGTGAAATTTCCAGCAGGGTTGGTTTTACAGGTGGCTGAGTGCACAGGGCGTGGAGAGGAATGAGAGAAGCAATTTGCTGTCTGAAGCTTTTGAATATGAGCATTGTTGCCCAGCAGCAGGTTTGTGCATGAGGCCACGGTTTGCTAGATCAGAACTGTGTTGTAGGCAATCTTTGAAATCAAAACAATTGTTCTCTAAATCAATGGTGTGTCTATTGTTCGATGTGTTAATCATTTAACAAAATGTTTCTTAAAATGGTGGAAAGTGACAAACAAATCATGATGAACTGATTTAACATCCAGGGGATTATATATATATATATATATATATATATATATAGAAAAGATTGTTTATGTGGAAAGGATCATGTCAAGACATTGTTACATCATGCATTGGACGACTGTATAGTGTATTATGGCCATGAGCATTTGAGATGAGCATGCACAAATGATACTTCTGATTTCCAGAGTATGATCTGTTCCAGGCAGATATGCATACTGTGTTCTATAACGTTTTCTCTAACAACTTTTGTTGTTTTAACATATCTTATATAGAATATGAATACAATAGGGTTACAAATGTACGGTAAGTTACTGATATTAAAAAAGATAAAAATAGATCCACTGTGGATATACAATATGGAAAACCCAAAAATATGTCACATGCCTACCAAAAAAGCTTCATTTAAATCAGAGCACCTGGAGGAAAAACCCACACTAGCTAATTAAATTCACACAGGGAGCCAATACATCCAATGAGGCATTGCCGATGTGGCAGTTGCCTCACAGGGGATCAGGCCAGGTAAATCTAGTCCCTTCATCTTCATGTGGCCTGCTTAATTATGGAGATCCCTGAGAAGCTGATCACTAGCCCTAACCTGGAAATAAAAAAGAGATTAGATTAATACCCACCAACCCCTATTCACCAGTTTAATCGTCGTCATTTCTCCAAAACTAATGTTGTCATTGTGGAACCAGGCTTTAAATAAATATTTTGTTGTAAATGTGAACATTTTTAAAATGGTGGTCAATGGGAATCTGCTCACATCTGCAAGCAGTCTCAAGTAGCCAGTTGATAAATTGCAATTTTATCAATTTTATATTATGAATCCTGGATGAAAATGAGAGGCTGCTGCTTTGCTGGCAGTTTCACGTGTAGTTTTAAAATTGCAGATGACTTCAAAAGCATTGCTTAAGGGTTATCTGATGCTGGTTCCTCATTTCTGCTTCACTTTTATTTCCTGACTTATTGAGTGGTTTGATTGATAGATTGCTAGTCCTCTGGATTGAATTCTTTTGTGTGTGTCTGATGAAATCAATACAGGTTTGGGAGATTGATGAGTAAGAGGATCAATGATATTCAATAACAGGAAACTAGCTCTTTGTGTTCATGCTACCAAATAAATATATCAACCACTTTAGCAGTAAACTGGAGACAGTAGAAATCTGTTCATGTGTCCGGCTACTGCATTGTAAAGCAGCCACTTGACGAAATCAAAGGTTTATCTGCCAGCTACTTATTTTACTATGCACAGTCAAACCTTCATTAACAGTTTTTGTTGTTCTTCAAAGAAATCAGACTAGATGTAAAACAAAAGCAGAAAAAACAGACCCAAAATTAGTCGATTTGAAGGATCAGAACAATGGAGAATAAGGCTCTTGTCAGATCAGAAAGGTGATCTCCAATAAGAAATCCTCCCAACTAAACTCCAGGTTTTATCTAAAAGTTGTATAGTTTTTTTTTATGTGTAGATGTGATTAGGTAGAGTTGATATCACTGTATTGGGACTGTTAGGAAACATTTTACTCTAGCTGAACCTATTATCTTTAACATATTAGCTGCTCTTTCTGAAGCTGTGCAAGAAACCACTAATAGACAAAAATCTACTTTACAGGAGCAGCACAGTGGGTAGCAATGTTGCCTCTAATTTTAAAATGTTCAGGGCCAGCCAAACGTCTTCCTGAGAGGAGTTTGAATGCCCTCCTAAATACATGCTCCAGGGGCTTCAACTTACACCTGAATACTCAGTAGAGAATATGAGAGTGCGTGTGACTCCTGTGGTTCATCGTACACTGCACAGAACCATGTGACTCAACCAGTGATGAAATAATGGTGGAAAGAATGCTAATAAACATATGCATTATAAATATCTTTGTAGCTCATTCTTATTTATAGAAAAGCCATTGTTGCAAGCGCCACTATCCCCTAGTTCTAAAAGCACACTTCTTTGAATGGATCTTGATAGATGGATTCATTGGTTTGATGTCTTTTTGACTTAGGTTAGCTTGGGTCACAATAAATACACACGGCTTTAATTGGCTTTTAGGATACCTTAGAGGACACTTTGATAGCTCAGTGGTTAGCACTGCTGACTCTCAGCTCGATTGTTACCAATGGTGGATTGGCCACAAGCTTGAGTGGAACTGGCATGGTCTTCTCTTGATTGGGTTTTCTTTTCTTATTGTAGTTTCGACCATAGTTCAAAAACAACATAGTCAGATCAACTGGTGAGTCTATAATGCGCTCGGGAGTGAATCTGAGATTGAAACCTTAAGTGTACCTGTCTTGAGCACATTGAGAGGTAGAGATGAGGAGCAGTTAACTGTAACATTAACTAGGATTAAGACGGTTAGAAAATGAATACACAGATACTTAATAATAATCTTAAACACAGATAATAATCATCTACATCATATTATACAATAGTATACTATTATATCACTATTAAACATAATGTTAGTAATGTTTAGGTGCATCAATGTGAGACTATACGGTCCCAACACCAGACACACCAACATCTGCAGTGAGCAGTTGTATTCCAAGAGCAATGATGGTAATCTCAGAGACTTTGGTGTTGAGCCAACTTGCTGTTTGACTCTTTAAATCGCTTGCCAGAAGTCTCCAACTTGGCTTTGGTCACACCAGAGGAAGGAGAAGCACACACGGATCAAGGGGAAGAAGAAATAGGGTAGTTTGATTTCTTTAGAAAAATAAGCAGTTCTTGGCAGCCATTTCCAGCTTTCTCTTTTATATCTGCCAGTAATAAGATCATGTGTTTCAAAAGGTCTGAAGAAAAGCCCTGGATAAGTTTTAAAATGTAAGAAATAAGGTGTGAAGAAAAGAAAACCATGGCGAAGCTTACAGTTGCACGAGTGTGTGGTCAGACATGTGTTTATTTTTTTTCTGGGGATGGGGAACATCTCCTTCTCTGTGTCTCTTGGGAATGTTTTATGGAAAGTCAGCAGAAGACGCAGCTGGCCAGAGAATGTGATGCACTGTCAGTCAAGTGTTAGCTTCTGTGTGGGTGGGGGTTTTCTTATTCCTCCACTGTGGACGGGAACCAATGGCACAGCACCTGTTTTACATTCCACCAAGAGGCCTTGAGTTCTGGAAAGCTGGGGCTGATTCCAGCAAAGCTGCTCAGGGATGGCAGATGGAATAAAGCGGGCAATCTATGCGGCGAATGGCTTTGCAATCACAGATTTTGTGTAATCTTTTGTCTCAATATTATTTTTTTATATACTGCAAATGGTTAAACAAATAGATTTTATAGGTTTTTTAATAGGTATTTAAGCAAAAAATATGAAAGAGTTGGAGAGTTTTGGAGATTGGTGTGTCACTACAACCCAAGTTAATCTTTAGAAGTCTCTGCCCACAGCCGTGCCAATCACATCAGCTGTTTTAACTACTGACGCAACCCACTTATTGTTTCATTTTGATTTCAAATATAATTTGTAGGTTTCAAAAAGGCTACTAGCTTTGATTTTTTTTTGTTTGTTTCAATTATGACATAATTTGCAAGGTATTCAAATTAAAATGTGCGCAATTGTCTTTCAGTTTACTTTTACAGACCCCAAATCGGTGCCATCAGTGCCATCTAATGGTGAAAAAAGGGATAACCCTTGGAATTAGAAATGTAGGATGGCTTGTGTTTTTCAAAGTTGTGGAACAAAAAAAGCACATGGACAGGAAAAGCGCTAAAATGTAAGGATTAGGAGAGGTTTGCCTGCTTTTTTTATCATTTTTCTTTTAAAATTTTTAAATGTGGATATTTCCAGATATATTAAATAATTTTAACTTTCAAAAGCTACAAAATGTCTTTCTAAAATGGTCTGACATAACCAATGCAATTCAGATATTGGCCCTGATTGGATCGCAAAGACTTGTTTAGATTATCTTTTAGCCATTTTGTCTGAGTTGACACCCTCGCAATGTTAATCTGAGGGACCGTAAACACATCTAATACTTTTTCTGAAGAAGTGGATTTAGACCACAAATCTTTATCACCAACCAATTCCTTTTCTACTGAAAAGCTCAAACTTAAGTGGACTTGATTTCCATGCAAATCCTCGCCAAAGGCATTGCCTTACTCCGCATTGTTCTAGAAGATATTTGATTATTTAGAAAAAGCTGAGTGTAACATCTGTACAATACTCTCATTCAAACATATTGCTTTAATGCTGTACACAATGGCTCATTCAGACTAGAAAATACTTGGTCGCTTTATGCCCACTGTAAACACATAACAAATTCCTAAAGTAGATATTGTCTTAAACCAATACTTTTTTTATTTTATAGATTTTTTTTTTATTTTTATTTACGTATAACCTTTATATGTCCTAACCAGATCAGGCCCCATTTTGTAACGTGCTCATAAGCTCCAGCCAGTATTCTTGTTGTGCTATGCAGCTGTGTGCATCAAGACGTGACTGAACCAGGGATGGAAATATTACAGGCTCCTCATGGAATGTGTGAGTCTGGAAGAGCTCCATCTGCATGTGGGGCAGCAGCCATCCTTCTGCTCAACAGGAAAAAAACCTCCACAGTCACTGTTTGAGCAGCCTTGTTTAACCCTGAACACCCAGACAGTTCAACCATTACTTAAAAGAAAACACTTTTCTAACTCCAAGTTCTTCTGAAACTGCAGAAATTGGCAACATTGATGAGCATTTCATAAACATTTCTTTCCTTGTGATACGAATCTTAAAATGAGTCTTCTCTCATTCTAATGTATTAATCCAAGCACACACATCTGCCAGGGTTGTACTAAAATGATATTTTAACCACATTTTGAAGGGAAAAAATTAACCTAGCCATGTAAACCACCCATAATCCAAGAAGCAAACACAACAGTCCTTCGGCGCTTTCGGGGGTTCATTGTTGTTTTCAGGATAGTTCCAAATCTTATGTCGCATTCTTAAATACGTTATGGAAAGGGTGGCGCGAACATAATCTGACGATTGCTTTTACAATGCACCCCATCTGACGCGAGACTAAAGGCTATGGACAGTAAGCAGGCTGAACTGAACTGAACTATGCCGAGTGCATCGTGTCATGCAGTGGATGAGTGTCATTTGTCAGCCTTTTTCAGTTATTTCTAGATTGTTTTCTATTTCTAGATAGTTTATGTTTCCAGTACCAGTTTTAGTTTAGTGAGGTTTCCCCCCTTATGGGAGGTTTTGTTATTTTTACGCAATAAAGTATTTTGTGTTTTGTCAAACTGTTATTTTTAAACCATCATTGTTTGATTCCCAGGAGCTTTCTCTCTGAATGTTTAAAGAGCGCTTACTGGACCTCGGTTTTACTTCCCAATAACCACTCTGTTAATATGCAGATTTTTGATATTTAACTGTCATAACACTTGTGATAAAACCTTGTTAAATTCCTCAATTGTTAATTATTGCTGGCATGGTCAATCCTTGATTCTGACATTCTATTTAGTCTTGGGAGATTTTTTGGTAGATGTACATTATAAAGTGTATCAACCTTGGTGCGATGTGCACAACAGCTGTGTTAGAAAAGGTGCGGGCGGTTCATTTCATTTGTCTAAGAAACTATTTATACCAGAACTCTTGCTGGATAAATCTGAGTTCCTGGCTGCCAAAGAAAACCAGATGAAAGCAGTTATTGTTGGGCGGCTTTGGAAATAAAAATGCTTCTCCATGAAGGTGTGTATCAGATTTTTTCCTCTTTCTTTTTCCCCCTCAAATTTTTAGCTCTTTAGCTTATTTTCTTTGTCAGACTCACAGCTGGACAGATGCATCATGTCACACCTCACCCTTCACTCTCAAATATATATTTTCTTCTTGATTTTTTTCCAGATTTCACTTTAGAAGCATTCAGCAAAATCTTAAAAAGCAGTGTGGTCCATTACTCACAGTCTTAGAGGAAACAGAAGTAAACAAAATACCCCTGAGAAAGAGTTCATAGTCAATCAAAAGTGAGCACAACATGGGGTAAATAACATAAGTCCCTCAAGCCCAGTCCCAGCTGTGAGAGCAATGCAGCAATTTGTTAAGAAGATGATACGGTTAATGAGAAGCACTTGCTTCTGGACTCCATCAGTTCTGCAGAAGGTGGGGGGGGGTATTTGTGGGGAGTTAGGTCATCCTCTGAAGTGCTTGGAAAACATTTAGTCCATGACACGCTGACAGCCCCTGAATTTCTTGCCATTCCATATGTGCCCCCACAGCTGGGAAACAAATGGTCATCATCTTAAAGGGTTAAAACAAGATGTTTTTATTCACATAAATAAAATTGGTTCATTGTCCTGCTTAGAATCATATTGTTAGGCACAAAGACATCTTTCCAAAATTAAATAAAAAATATATATATAAATAATTAAAAAAATTATGAATTTAAAATTAATAAATGTATACTTTTTTTTAATAAAATCTAGTTATTCCAATTGTTTAATAATAATAATAATGGCATGAATCTCTAAATTATGATAACACAAACTTTTTGGTAAAGTTTCAGGACTTTTAGACAATTTCTAAATGTACGGTTTTAATTTAAACTGCTAAACCATCCCCGCTACTGTTTACTTATATATCCAAGGAAACAGTAGAAAGGAGTGGCACAGTGGGTTGCACTCTGGCCTTCCAGTTAGAAGGTTGCCGGTTCAAGGCTTGCCACTGACCTTCCTGTAAGTCTCCTTGTGCTTAGGTGGGTTTCCTCCGGGTACTCTGGTTACTCTCAATTGTTTGAATGATGAGTAAAATTATGTCCCAAAGTAATGTCCTTTTTAATCACATTGATTCTTGTACAATCAAAAAGCTGGACTAATAATACCTTCAACGAGAGGTTATGTTGCAGGAGTTACTGTAAAGATAATCCAGCAGACAGTTGAACGATTAAATGAGCTGAGCAGAAAATTATGTCACTATCTAAAGTCTTAAAACCACCCAAAATCAACCATGCTAAACAATTCAGGCCTGTTCCTTTCCATACTTAATACTCTATGATCTTCCACAAAGTAATACAATGGTGCAGATAAGTGTACAAAGCAGTGGTGACATGAGGAGCCAAACATGGAGGAGGTTATCAGTGCCGGACATGAGAGATGGATTAGCCACTCTGAGGATGGACACAGGCAGATGTCTGTCATCATCAGTATGGAGATGCTCCACAGTCTGAGGCCTCTGAACCCAGATCACATAAACGCCCTGCTGACTGCTACTTTACCAGCATTGCTAAAAACTCACTAAAGGTTTTCTTCAGCTAGTGTGTGTTTGACCTGCCATGTTCAACTGCCACAGCCTGTCATGTCATGCAACTGCTGAATGGGGCTCTGTTTTAAGCATGTTCTATATTTGCTACCCCTCTAGCAGTTGTTGAGCTAGTTTGAACCCTCCTTCACTGTTATTTATCTAAAACATTCCTTTTAAAACATTAACAAACACTAAAGCCTGTTCAAGTGGTCTTGAACCTGAAAATGGCTCTGTGTTTGTGGTCTACCATGTTATGATCTGACATTGTTTTCGAATAAATATCAGGACATTGTAAATTGGAATGATTTTGATATGTAAAACAAATGTATCTCCCCCATCAAGTTGTTGCTCAGGTGTTACTTACCCTTTACATATTTATAAGGATAGTTTAAGTAACAATTCAGGAGGAGTAATCAGGGCGTGGCCACCCCTCATTTGTTTCCCCATATCCTTATAAGCCGCTTACAAAATTCTGTTGAGAACAATCAGCCGTTTTGATGTTGGAGAGGCCAACAATGCATAAACCTAAATAAACACATAGGAGATAAAATCAAATGCATTAATAGAAGATCAGACTATACCACCTTCTCCCATAAGAAGAGAAAACTGACTTTAGACAAATTCCGAAAGACTGCCTGAAAGAACTAAAAAAAACATCAATCTGGTTTGATGAGACTTGTATCAATGAAATATGTCACAAAGTTCAAATACGGTCTGTGGAATACAAATCTCTGACAAATGTGTGCTTTCATCCCGCTGTATAAAACATTTTATGCACTGTGTCCATCTGTGCTTTGTTTTCTGACCTGTTTGTAATTCAACATTTTGTCCAATGCAAGTGTGTCAAGAAAGGAGCAGCCTTTTTAAAATAATCTCCACCTACCAAATCAAGTCATTACTACATATGATGCCACATATGGTTTTTTTTTACAGTCAGAAATGCTTTTGAAATAGAATTGTTACATAAAGCATCTAACAACACTGAAATGCTTCCACTATTTTATGTCCTAAATTTTTTGGAGCTATTTAAAAGCTTTTAAATAAAGCTTGATAGATAGATTTACATTAATTTCAATGGAAGATAGTAAACAAGCATTTTATCAAACTTTTGAGATGTAAGTTACTGTGTTTATGACAATAATTGCAGTAATTTAAGAACCACAAGCTTCTGTTGATCGCCTATAGATTTGTAAATGTTAAACGCTTAACATGCTAAAGGTTACTTTTACTGGTCTCCAATATTTTCTGCAATACTCTCCTGCTGCATCTGAAGATTCTTAAGATATAACAAACATATCTGAATCACGAGTCCAGCCTTCAAGCTTTCATGGTCAATTTTTGCTCATTTCTGGCTGATGAATGCTTGAAGTGCTCTGTTCTCAGCTCTGGAGAGGAAAAGTGATGAAGGGGGAAAGTCAGAAGACCAGATGCTTGCCCTCACACCTGTCTTCTCTTCATTACAGCCATCTGCCTGTCCTCCAGGGCCTGCACTGACCGTGGTCTGGCCTCTCAGCACTGCACTAAGTTAGTGACAACAGGATGCTTCAGATAAGGACATGGCTGAGAGATAGCAATGTGATGGCGACAACGTGTTTAACTCAGACAGGCTCACTGTTCTCACCTGTGTGTCTATGGCCTGCTTTCTTTCTCTGTTATTTCTTTTCATGCTTTACACTGTGCATCTTCCTTATCTCCCTCTCTCTCTCTGAGTGTGTGAGAGCGCATGTCTATGTGGAAGGTGATGAGTGAGAAACAGGCCTCTGAGACATCCCAACACCTCAGAGATAGCCATTATTGCCTAGCAACTGGTCCCTGAGCCCATAGACGGGAAAGTCAATCTTCTTTTTTTAAAAAAAAAACATCATTATGGATCTTGTCCAAAATGGTTTAACCTTCATAACATGAAAACCCATGGTATGCTGCATTTATTAGTATTCAAGAATGGCAATGAACTGTCTTTGGGGATTAACCAAATGACATTTGAAATGTTCAAATAAACCCAATGTAAATGGGTCTATTTCAGATGTAAAATGCATTCTTTTAGGAAAAATAAATGTATAAAACAACAATATTGTCCCTATCATTATACAATAGTTTTATATATTTTTTTTATTTGAAAAATAGCTCATTTCATAACCACAGGAATTTTGACATGGCCCATGCGGTTTTCAAGCAGGTAAAAAAATGTCATTCAGTTGTTTGACATGAATGGCTTCACCTAATTAACTATGAGTGGAAAAAAAGTATTTTTAGAAATATGGCCAAGAAGTAAAAAAGTCTGGTGGGTAAACTCATGAGCACAACTGTAGATTGTTATTTATCTTTAAAAGATACAGTAAAAATAGTTGTGAATGCAATTGAAAATGTTACAATAAAAGTAAAAGCAAACTTCAGTTGTTGCAGTTATTATAGATGATTTTAAGTATTTCAAGGGTGAAAAACAAAAAACAGTCTACTTACAGGTATGTAAAAATCTAAAATATTATAAACACGATTCACGCCAAAAAAAAATGATGTCACATCCAAAAACTGTTTAGAATACATGTTTTTTTAATGAAAACTTATTGTTTCATTTCCATAGTATAAATATTCATTATGATCCAAGATGAAAACCCTAACTGGACTTTTCAATATTAATGTGTTGAATTACAAAATATTTGTCCGATAAATTTATCATAGGACAATTTTAGGCTATGTGCTTCTGATCTGTACAAAATGATTCATGTCTTTCACTCTGAGCAGAATGGGAGTATAATAGTTCAATTATGGCTATTCTGCACTTTCTTACCATCTGTGCAACGTTATTTTCTTTACGCCAATTGCTATCCAAACAGTCACTCACTGCAAGAAGGCTAAAGAGATCTTGAGCTCATTTCAGCCGTGCAATGAGACAAATGATTGCCTTCCTGCTAGATAGAACAGACACGGCAGGTGCAGCTGCGCCTGAAATTGCTTTGTTTAAACTTGTCAGGTCCAAATGGAGATTTTAGAAAGCTGGAGTCCTGGGGCGAGTGCAAGTGGGCTTTGAGGATGTTGTGTAGACTATTCTTGTACGTGTGAGTGAAATCCAAACCCATGTGTTTGACCCAAGACTAGGATGAAAATAGCACAAAGATGGTGGCACAACAGTGTAATCAACGGAGTGTTTAATAATTCAGTGTTATCTTCATACACCACAAGCTCTGTTTATCCATGTCCTTCCCTCCGTCTATGTGAGAAAGAGGTCTGAAAGGAATGCTTTTGGGGAATTTTTAAACAGCATTCAGTGGTAAACAACCTCAATGATTTATAAGTGGAATGGTGCAAATGATACAGTAATCGCAGATATACTTGAGTTATTTAATTTCACACAAGGCATCAAAACAAGCCACCCACAGACACACAATTTCTGTTATATCTGAATACAATGTGAATAAAACTTGTATGAGACGATTATTACATGTTTCAGACTTTTAACTGCAGAGCTGGATCAAAGATCATTGAAAAACAAACGATGCGCTGTACTGTATGTAGCATTTCCATCCACCTAATTTTATGCGTGTATATTATATATATTGTCGCAGGAGAGGGATCACACAACAAGGTTGTAAACAGAAAAGTTCCCCGGAGGGTGGATTTATGTGTGATGAAAGTAGTGCTCGTGGGTAGTGCAGTCTTCCAGTGCTCGGTGCTCGTGTCCTCTTTCGTCTCGGTGCTCTTCCCAATCCCAGTAGTGCTCACGTGCTCGGTGTCCAGAATAGTCGGGGCTGTGGGGGACGGTGCCGTCGTCGAGTCGTCACGGGCTGTGGGGGACGGTGCCGTCGTCTGGTCGTCACGGGCTGTCTGGAGGTAGAGAGAGAGAGGAGTTAGCTGCTGCACTCTTCGGAGGTTCTTCTCCCTCTGGCTTCCTCTGCTCTCTCTCTTATGCTGCCGCGCTAATGATGCGCGGCTGCTCCCGATCTCCCTGTGACGACGGGCGCCAGGTGTTTCCATTTTATGCCAGGACCGCGCTGATTGGAATGGACTCCCGTCACACTCCCCCCCCCAAGCGTTGTCCTGGTGGGTCCTGAAATGCATCACAGAAAGATTGGGTATCAAGGGTGGGTGGGGAGTGACCCCCGACAAACCTGCATATCCGGCCCAGATCCGGGATAGGCCGTCTGCGTTGGCGTTGGCGGCCCCGGCCCGATGGCGGGCTTCAAAATGGAAGTCCTGGAGCGCAAGGAACCAGCGGGTCACCCGAGCGTTGGTCTCCTTCGCTCTGGCCATCCATTGTAGTGGGGCGTGGTCTGTCAGGAGGGTGAACCGCCGGCCCAGGAGGTAATACTTTAGCTCCAGGACTGCCCACTTGACGGCCAGGGCCTCCTTTTCGACAGCCGCGTACCGGGTCTCGGCCGGGCTCAGCTTCCTGCTGATGTAAATCACAGGGTGTTCCTCACCTTCCTGCACTTGGGACAGGACGGCTTCCAACCCTGTGTCGGAGGCGTCGGTCTGTAGCAGGAAGGGGCAGTTAAAGTCAGGCGCTCGGAGTACCGGTTCCGTGGTGAGCGCCTGCTTTATGCTCCAGTCCCCTCCAGTTCCGGAGTCCACTCAATCTTCTCCGGCTGCCCCTTCCTGGTCAGGTTTGTCAGGGGGGCGGCTAAAGAGGAGAAGTTGGGGATGAAGCATCTATAATACCCCGCCAACCCCAGGAAGGCTCGTACCTGGGTCTTTGTGGTGGGGCGAGGTGCCTCTTGGATGCCCTGGACCTTCTTATCCTGGGGGCGGATCATGCCACGCCCCACACGGAATCCCAGGTACGACGCATCGGCTTTGGCAAGGTGACATTTGCGGGGGTTGACGGTTAGTCCGGCTCTCCGGAGCTCCGTGAGCACCCTCCGCAGCCGGTCCAGATGTTCGTCCCACGCCTCCGAGTGGATGACCACATCATCCAGGTATGCGGCGGCGTAGGTCTGGTGTGGGCGGAGCAGGATATCCATCATCCGCTGGAATGTGGGCGGAGCTCCATGCAGGCCGAAGGGGAGACGTCGGTACTGCCAGTGGCCTGATGGTGTCGAGAAGGCGGTCTTGGGCCTGTCTTCTGCGGCCACTGGCACCTGCCAGTAGCCTTTGGTGAGGTCTAGGGTGGAGATGTACCGTGCCCTCCCTAGGCGATCCAGGAGCTCATCCACTCGGGGCATGGGGTAGCTGTCGAATTCCGAGACTTCGTTCAGCCTTCGGAAATTGTTGCAGAAGCGGAGGGTGCCGTCGGGTTTAGGGACCATCACGATGGGGCTGGACCACGGGCTCCGGGATGGCTCTATTATCCCCAACTTAAGCATTTGCTGGATTTCCTCCTCTATAGCCTGCCGACGGGCTTCCGGTACTCGGTAGGGCCGCTGCCGGACGATAACTCCTGGTTGGGTCCTGATGTGGTGTTCGACAACGTTGGTCTGCCCTGGCTGATCGGAGAACACATCCTGGAACTGACTGACCAGGTGCTGCTGCTCCTTCTTCTGGGCAGCCGAGAGGTCTTCGTTGGAGTCCACCACCACCGGGGAACAGGAGGCGAGTGCGGCCAGTTGGTCTCTGGTCCCCACCCACTTTTTTAGGAGGTTTATGTGGTACAATTTCTCTGGCTGTCTTCTCCCTGGCTGTCGTACTTTATAGTTGACGTCGCCGACCTTTGCTGTGATGGTGTATGGCCCCTGCCACTTGGCCAGAAACTTGCAGGCTGAGGTGGGGACCAGGACCATCACTCGATCTCTCGGCTGGAACTCCCGGGGCTGGGCTGCCCGGTTGAAGTGCCGTTGTTGGGCTTGCTGCGCCTGGACCAGGTGTTCCCGGACTAACGGCATGACCCGCTCGATGTTCTGACGCATCTGGGTCACGTGTTCGACCACAGAGCGGAGCGCTACCGGCTGCTGCTCCCACGCATCTCGGGCGACATCCAGGAGTCCCCTTGGTTGACGGCCGAACAGCAATTCGAATGGCGTGAACCCTGTGGAGGCTTGGGGGACCTCCCGGATGCCGAAGAGGACATAGGGGATCATCCGGTCCCAGTCGCGCCTATCTTCATCAGCCACCCTTTTTAGCATCCTCTTCAAGGTCTGGTTGAACCTCTCGACCAGGCCATCCGTCTGGGGGTGGTAGACCGAGGTGCAGAGCTGGTCGACCTTTAGCAGCCGGCAGAGGTCAGCCATCAGCCGGGACAT